>JBBPMG010000142.1:0-45236 GCA_038090195.1 Boletellus deceptivus
TATCGCGCGCTCGTGACGGGCATGTGTGGCACCTCCCGCCGGTGCAGGGGGCCACAGGACGTTTGGCACACGAATGCTGTGCGAAACACGTTCCACAGCTTGGAACGTCCACTGTTAGGCCGGCACATTCAAAAGCGCGTCACGCTGTAGCTCCGACCACGGAGATGATGCGTCGGGGCGGAAGTAAAAGTGTGGGGAATGGTGGATGGCATGCACACGCCACGCGTTCATCTCCGTGGTTCGTACAGTGGGTCGTGCGGTGACCGTCTGTGGATGACGTCGGGCTTCGTGCCAGACGTCGGTTGAGTGGCAGCTTGCTGGCTGGCATCGTGTTTCGCAGTGCCCCTACTATTGGAAAGATCTGACAGGGAAATCTCAACCTGAACAGTCACTGCGGGTTCCGACTAGAACGGCACACAGGCCTGTGGCAAAGGCACGCCGGCTTCGCATGTAGATGTAGTATATATGTATCTTTCTGATCTGAAGCCAGGTTGACAACCGTGCACAAACGACGATGCCACCGGCGCTCGATGGCACCGCGACCAGGACGCCATCCCATTGAAATTTGCGCCAGTGAGAACATACTTTGTTAGATAAGATATGCTGTCCGCATTATCGCAATATGACGTCCGGAAGATGCCGTGGAGCACAAGCGGGTGTCAGAACTCATTGAATGGCCGCCCAAAGTTCATTTCCTGCTCTGAGCATGTGGGTCCATTGGTCCAGTTCCATCACGACCACACGCTATCGATCGGGACTTTCGGCCTCAACTTGTGAGTGGTCCGAAATCGCGAAGAACGTATCTGATTTCACATCGCGTTCGCGCATGCCCGGACAGATTCTGCCTTGAACAACTTTGACGAGGCAAATGTCCGTTTTGAAATTTACTGTCTGCCTCTCAGAAGTTCCAGAGGGAGATTTGCGCAAAGCAAAGCGCATTCTCATCCATCCAGATAACCTGAAAACCCTCAAGTTGTGTTCTGGGGACACAGTTGCCTTATCGCAGGCAGATGACGGCTGCTCAAAAAAGGTAAGAAACAGTGCGGCTGGAAATACGTACCGCTACCATGGTGCAAGCCATTCATGAACCATTTATCTATCCCCTGTGTGGCAGGACTTTGCAGTCGGGGCTCTTTGGCCATGTTTAGATGTCTCACAGAAAGGCGAGTACCACGTTGTGTGAACGATCACGTCGTTGCGTCACTAGCCTTGAACTTGGTGTTTATGGCCATTTCTTTCCCAGCTGTTTCGTTGTTTTCTTCGCTGCTTCTCACGGCACGCCTCGCAGAAGGTGACCAAGTTCGGATTTTTCCCTTGGACGCAAAAAACATTGATGAAGACGACTCGTCCTTGCCGTCAATGCGTGATGCTCGAGAAGCTGGGTACATCCGTCTGCGGGAAATTTCCATCGACTCGGCCAAGGCTGTTCAGGCTCACACCCTTGGGTCGGCGAAGCGCAGAGATTGGCTTGCACTGTTATTACGCGAGTATCTTGGTGGGTGCCACGTTGGGTTTTGTGGCTCACATGCTAACGCGTTGTGTTGAAACCTGATTTAGTCGGACTAAAATTCATCACATCTTCCCAGATTCTAGAAATTTTATATGAAGGTCGACGCCGGAAATTTTCCGTTGATTCTATTTCAGTGCGTCCTCCTGGGACGGATGACGCTGTTGCCACTATTACCGAAGAAGTCAAGTCGCTCTCCTTCCATTCCAAGTCCCATTTGTGGACAACAGGATGGGATACGTCGGTCTATGTCCTGGAGCATGGCACTGATTATCAACGGGACTATCCACACAAGGTAGCATATCACGTGACTCTCCGGCCTCGGGGCTCCGGTGTGACGATTATCTTTTCCAGGGAGATATTGAGACCCTTAAGCAAACAACACCATCTAATGCCTACGCCACGGTGGGAGGGCTTAATAAAACGATTGCGGAGATACGTGATTTGATCGAGATCCCTCTCGTGAGACCTGAGCTCTTTGCGCATTTCGGTGAGTCACACCTGGGAGATGCCCACGGCTTAGCTTACAAACCGTGTGATGTTCCAGGTCTGAAGCCGCCGCGGGGCATCTTACTCCATGGTCCCCCCGGAACGGGTAAAACGCATCTGGCGCGCGCCATAGCTGCGTCTACGAGGTCTTCTGTCATCATCATCAATGGACCTGAGCTGTCCTCAGCATACCATGGAGAGACTGAAGCGCGGCTCAGAGAGGTCTTCCGGGATGCGCGAGCTAAAAGTCCCTGCATCGTCGTCTTGGATGAAATTGACGCGCTGGTGCCACGACGCGAGGATGGCGCTGGCGGAGAGGTGGAAAAGCGAGTGGTTGCAACTCTGTTGACAATAATGGACGGAATGGAAGACGAACGGGCTGTCGAAAGAGTGGTCGTTATCGGAACGACGAACCGACCAAATGCAATCGACCCGGCACTTCGACGCCCCGGAAGATTTGATAGGGAGTTTGAGATAGGTAAGCACCAGGCGGATTTGAAGCATCCCATTAGTAAAATTGCAACTGATGCCGCGGTATGCCAGGCGTACCGGATGCCGAAGCACGTTTAGCTATCTTGGAGGTCCTACTTGCCAAGACCCCTCATTCCATTTCACCTGCTGACCTCCGGGTTCTTGCCGGTCGTGCGCACGGGTATGTCGGAGCCGACTTGAGCGCAGTCGTTCGTGAGGCTGGCACACTTGCAATCAAACGTTGGGTGAATGCAAGCACGTCATTGGGCTCCGGTAGCACAGGGATCTCTCCTTCTCTAAATCTCACTGCCGCAGACCTCTCTGATGCCCTGCCCAGCGTTCGCCCATCTGCCATGCGTTCAGTCTTCCTGGACACACCTCCAATAAGGTACGCTGACATTGGCGGTCAGGCGAGTGCCATACAAAAGCTGCGTGAAGCTGTCGAGTGGCCACTTCTTCATCCCGAAGCTTTCGAAAGACTGGGAGTGCGGCCACCCAAGGGCCTCCTTCTTTACGGGCCTCCTGGTTGCAGCAAGACAGTCCTTGTGCGCGCCTGTGCAACAGAGAGTGGAATCAACTTTGTGGCCGTGAAGGGACCCGAGGCAGGTGGTATTACTATCTTCTTTTATTCGTTCCTAATTCCGTTTTCAGCTTCTGAGTAAGTACGTAGGCGAATCTGAGAGAGCTGTGCGCGAGATATTCAGGAAAGCTCGTGCAGCGTCACCATCCATCATATTCTTTGTTTGTCTATCCTCGCATATATGCCAAATGACCGTTGGCTCATGGCTATTGTGACAGGACGAGATCGATGCACTTGGTGCCTCTCGGTCGGACTCGGATGGCGGGGGTGCATTGTCCCACGAGGGTGTGCTCACGAGCTTGCTGAACGAAATGGATGGCGTCCAAGAGCTAGTTGGTGTCACCGTCATCGCGGCTACCAACAAACCTGAAGTTATAGTGAGAATACCATAGTGGCGTCCCGAGATCTTTCTCAGGATATGTTTTGTTTCCTCAAGGACCCCGCACTAGTCCGACCTGGCCGCCTTGATCGCATCCTATTTATCGGTCCACCGGACCGGGAAGGCAGGCAGGAAATTCTCCGCATTCGGACAGGGAAAATGAGCGTCAATTCCGAGTTTGACGTTACCAAAATCGCCGCTATGGTTCGTATAATAAACTCGTCCAAAGGCACGTTTTTTTCTGATGGTCATTGTTCAGACAGAGGGCTGTAGCGGGGCGGAGATTTCGGCACTCTGTCAAGAAGCTGCGCTGTCGACGATGCGAAGGGACATCCATGCACCCTATGTGATTCTTGATTCGAATAATCGCATAGCATTCTTATCACATATGATAGGTGCCACAAGCAGCGTTTGAGGAGGCCGCAAGGTCGATTCGCAAGCAGATAACACCTGATATGATGGCAAAATATCGTGATTGGGGTGTAAGATATGGATTGAAAAACATGTGATGTGTTCGAACGTTTCATCGGACCTGGTGCGAACGCTGCTGCTGGAGAGCGTGGTTCACTTATCTTTACTTTCCAGCTGGCCATACATATCGACGCTCCATGTACGTAAATTTCGTTTCGTGGGCATGTCGTGAGCTCGGAGCAGGCTGAAGCATCCCCTCCGTCTTGAATGGATCCGGAGAAGGAGCTGAGGATCTGGGAGAAGCGGGTTTATGACCGCGGGCTTGAATCGTTGTTCGGTACTGTCCACCAGGCTACCCTGCTGTGGTCTCCCGGGGTTCCGCAGATTTTGGACTCATCGTGATAACACTGCCCTATGGTAACTTTGTGGGTATCATATAATTCCGCAGCCAATGCCACACCATCCGGGGTTGCGATTGGTGTAAAGCAATCAGTTCGTACTGAGATGCGGTTATGTAATCTCGACTGGCTGGGGCATGTCCCTGTTCTCGGCGGAAGTCGGAATCTACAGAACGTGGCAACGGAGTTTCAGCTTCAGCTCAGCCAATTGGCTTGTTGAAGAACTTTTGGCATGGTTCCACTCCCTGACACGCAAGTTTTTGGAACGGACGAGCCTGCCAGCCTTTGGCTTTTGTCCGCATTGCGCCACTGGTTGGTTGAACGGCCCAAGCTTATTACAAGCGACCTGTCTATGCCGTGATGTTGATGTACGCGCTCTGGCAGCCATCATGCGACCTAGATGGCGTATTAACCGAGTCCGCAGTACTGAGATCCATGTCCAAGCCCCAAGCCAGCTTCCATCGGCCGATAATTGTCTACGCCCATTTGGTACGACCGGTGCTGGTAGCGGACCACATACCTCCGAGGTGAGGTGAAAGCGAGTGGACACTGATGCAGATGGATCGGTGGAAGATATCCGAACCGGCTTTAACGGAGTTTCGGAACGTCGGAAAAAGCAGGTCTACAACAAACAGCTAGCAAGTAAACAAAACCAACAACTGGGATCGATCTTATCTGGACCTGCGAGAACGTTGAAAACAGGTCAAACACGCAACCTGCGAAACTCGAGGAATGGGTTTGAGTCGATTATATAAAAGACCCGGTTCTGCGATAATGATCTGTGTTCCACAAAGGCCGGTTATCGGTTCTAATAACTGGCCATATCGATTAATATCAGCAGGCATTCCTATGACGACCCACCCTCGTTGACGATGACGTGGTGATTGACGTGAGTGGATGGCCGACTTCCTGTTATCAATTATTATAGAAGCATATCGTTCGGGCGAATTCGGCCATGGTGAGTACTCGAAAGCAGCATTTCGCGTGGCTGTAAAATGAATTAGCCCGGTCTGAACATCTGCCAGACTCCCTCGGGGACCGCACCAGGTGACATGCTCGATCTGGTGTTGGCTCTTGTAGGAGATGAAGGCCTAGCACCACGATGGTGATATTTTCAGCTATTCACTGGGTCCATGAGATACGACCCTGTTTTCTGATAGCCAGAGTACGCCCCCAACACTTCTCGTAGGCAGGGATGTGTTTGCGGGAGTTGCGTCTAGTGCAGAACGTGCGACGAAGCTTGATATCAAGCATGCATTTGTGGATAATGATCCGCGAACATAGCTGATTGCTAGGAAGGTCAGTCTCTTATTTAGGCTACCCGAATGAGCGCGGTCCACTCTGGTCCATTGCAGAGTGCAGTCTTGTTCCTCATCTCAGCGGCTTCTGTGAGTGCAGACACATGCTCAACATTCAGAATCGTACGTCATCACCTCTCTTGTACGCGGGCCGTGGTCTGACTGGTAGATCAAGAATCGCATGCGGCCCCCTCAGAGATCAGCTTAGTGGGGCCCTTTCCCTAGTCGCGTCTTTTCTTTTCGTCTCTTGAACGATCCATCTAGCTTGAGTGCTGTGATAATCGTCGGCGCTGCGATGCTTGCAGATATTTGCCTACTACATCAATGAGGGACGATGACTGGTGTCTTCTACGCTGCGTCACTCTTGGGCCCTTCTACCGGATCCTAGGCGGCGGGCTTGCGCAGGGTTCCTAGTGGTCCGAGGAGGCGTGATATTTTTAGCATCCCTATCCCTATTCAAGGACATGTTCAGAAAGGAACGGAGTTTGACGTATCAAAATGCCCTCAGGAAACGTAAACCGGAACGTACGCTCGCGGGAGAAATGGATGAGGTAGAGAAGACATCGGAACATAGAGCCTTCCGAGCACGAACAGGCAAAGACGACTTCGAAGCGCAATCAGCGGTCGTCTCAGCGTTCATTCTCAAAGAAGTCGAGTTACCGGTATCGGACGTCAATCCATTTCCTCCTTATCTACGGCTCTCGACCCGCGGGAATAATCTCTGTATTCTAACTCCTCTGGTAGGTGATGCGATGTCAGGTTTGGCGATGTTGACCTTGTGGTTTCTTAGCGGCCGCTTTTGCATTTACTTACAGCATCCCACACATGTGTGCGTGGACGTTATCACTTTATCATGGTTTATAATGTGATGGTTGGATTGGCGCTGCTCTCGGGCGAAGTGGCATCGCAGCTTGAGAAGGTGATGCATATCTCACGGGTCTGTTGTCTTCTCGGGGGATGGTGGTCTGATAAGCCACTTACCCTACAGCTGCAAACGGCGGAGTCTAGCACCCGAAGGTGATACGTGATAAATGACTTGAGGTTTGGATTTATTTCGGCGCCTCGTAGATGAGGTTGGAAAGCACTAAGCCTGCTATGCGGTGGTTTCCACCCTCCATTATTGAGTATGTGGTCTGCAAAGAGCATGTGCGTGTCTCTGTGATCTGTGTCGCACCCTTCTTGTCTGGATTCTGTATGTCGCTGTTGGACCACCTTTTGTTGTCGTCTGGCGCGTTCAGGTGGATATGTGCAAGTACCTTGGCGTGCATCCTAGGTGCCAATGTCGGGCAGTTGTCTAGCGCAGTTGCCGCAAGCAGCTCACTCTGTGGTTTTGCCGGGCTTGCTGCTGTACCGACTTCAGTCCCGCTGTAGGTTGAGTTTCTACATTATATTGAACACGCCGTTTTCGCGTTCATGTAGTGTCCAGGACACTATCAGCGACGGAGGACTTATATCCTGTGGGCTGGCTTGAAACTGTTGGCGGAACTGATGACTTGATTCGTGCTTCGGAAAGGTGGGCGGTAGCGCGGGGCGGGCGTCGACGCAGAGAAATGGAAATCTGAGTCGTGACTCTGCTTCTAGGTCTGGCAGATGCGGCACGATGTCAGATCGTTCATTAGCGTCACGTATGACGTTTTCATGGGGAGTCCACTATGGCGGTACCCGCTAGTGATTGGCAGTGCTCTCGTGACTAGAACTTGTGATCAAACGTCGAACATCCTTCATTCGGCGACATACAAGCTGTTTGAGAACTAAAGGGTGTGGAACCTCTTCGATTCTTCGACATGCCGTCCCATGTTCCGGTGAGGATTGATCTATGATGCAGTGTCTCGCACCTTGGATGCGTTGCCATGTCTAGCTTTTGATAGAAAGATAGAGCTGGGACCCCAGCTAAACGAGGACCTGTGTTGGAACGCTCGCACTGGAGACGACATTTTATGTCCGGACGCCGGATTTACTAAACGTCACGAAGTGTGTAGCTCACTCAACTGCACTTTGGAGTCTCGGCACTTTGGATACCATGAGGTGCATATAGTACCCTGAATGCGGATCGGTTAGCAGCTGTAATAGCGACCGTCCCTTGAAGGTGGCTTAGGACAACCCGGGCCGGGGTTCCTGCTGCTCCGGCAGAAATCGGAACCACACTGGTGCGAGGCTGAACAGCACAAGCTGTATAGCAATGTGACCATGTATGTGCCGTGAATCTGATGACTGATAACGGAGCCCGTAGTATTGATATTAGCATCCGAACCCCCTTGCCGCATCGGCCGAATGTCGTCTGCGTCCGTTGGCGCGGCCCTCGCTGTTCTGTCGCATTTCGCAGACTGACGGCGACGTGACAGAGTCGTGAGCTCCGCTCCTTGCACGTGTAAAGCCGGACGCTCACTTACGCAGGAATGTCACGTTGAAAGCGTCCACCGGTGACTCTTGGCACGCCGACTGTCTAGTTATGCGCGTTATCCGTCGCCTTCTGCTTGAAGAGATCTGGCCACCAGGTACGAACGATGGGTGGAGGAGCGATGGAAAACCAAGAAAATACACCCACACAGTCTCACCGTACAACTTGAATGGCACGCAAGAGTGCACATCAATGGATCATTTCGTGGTGTGATAAGCTGACAGCCGAGACCAAGTTTCGGGGCCGCGGTGGCCGACATAGGCACTTTTGGGGCATCGGTGATAAGAGGATGGCAGCTCGATTAACTCAACTCTAGTGTCATGGTCAACAAGAATGAGCGCCATGGGAATTCCTCATAATATCGGTCAGGTCACGTCCGCCGTTACAAGTGACAATGGAGCGAGATGCTTCTCGGAACATACACCATACGCGGAGTGCTCTCACTATACTGAATTTTTATGGTGCTGGCACCAGGCCCCGCTTCCTGAAGGGGTGATTCTTAATGTCCTCAGGTGGCGTATCTGACCAATCTTCAATGTGCTTGTAGATCAGACAAAACCTATCCAGCCCAAGTGTAGTAATAGGCCGAGGGCCGGGTTCTGCTGTCATGACGCTTGACAGGAATTTGGATCGGATATTCTCGGCCTTCTACCAATTCAAGTGGCTATTGCGCTACAACTAACTAAGGCGCCGGTCTTACCCCATCTCGGAGGCATGTGGTCCGCTAACAGCTTCGGACATGCTTGGATCTGGCGGCCTATAAGAGTCGATGTCCCCGGCTCTTTAATAGCAAGGTTCTCGCCTTTTACCTGACTCACAAATCATGGCCCCAGCTCCTAGTGGCCAGAGTACTTCCTTGACTCCACCTCTCGTAGACAAGGACACGTCTTCTGGAGCTGCGTCCACTGTTTCGGCCCCCGCAAAAGTCGGAGCTAAGCTTGACATCGAACATGCACTTGTAGATGATGATCCGCGAACGTGGTCGACTGCTAGGAAGGTCAGCCCCTTATTTAGGCCACACGGATAAGCACAGTTCACACTGATCCACTACAGAATGTGATCTTGTTCGTCATCTTGGCGGCATCTGTGATTGCAGGCTTGGGTATTAACATTCAGAATCGTGAGTTACCATCTCGTGCGAGGTCCAGGACTGATGAGGTCCAATTAGCTGCAAATTCTCAGATCGAAGAAGAGTTGCACGCGACCGCCTCGCAGATCAGTTTGAGTCTCTCTTTTTTTATCCTCGTTCAGGGAAATTTTCCTATTGTATGGAGCGTGGTCAGCGAGATCAAGGGAAGGAAAGTACGTGATGTTTCGACACGGTATTCGTAACAAGTACACTGATTTCGCTATCGACAGTTGGTCTACTTGCTTGCTATCGTACTGTTTACTGTCGGCTCGGCCGTCGTAGCAGTTTCAGAGACCATAGGTCTAGTCATTGGCATGAGAGTGGTTCAAGCACTCGGGTGGGTTTTTCCCCCCAGGCCCTCCCTTTCATCACTTAAATTGACTACCCAGTTCGGGTGCTGTGATTGCCATTGGTGCTGCGACACTCGCAGACATTTATGAGCCACATCAACGAGGGACAATGATGGGTATCTTTTATTCCGCACCACTCCTGGGTCCTTCCATGGGGCCGATTCTAGGTGGTGCACTCACACAGGGCTTCAATTGGCGCGCGGTGTTTTGGTTCCTGGTAATCTGGGGGGGCGCAATTTTTTTAGCGTTCTTGTTCTTGTTCAAAGACACGTTCAGGAAGGAACGAAGTTTAGTGTACCAAGGCGTCCTCAAGAGACGTGTACAGGAACGCATGCTGGGGAGAGAAAAGGAGGCGGAGCGAAAGAATCAAAGGTGTATGCCTTCAGGGGACGGAACTTCCGGAGTGCGCACACGCGAAGGCGACCTGGAAGCGCAGCATGTGCTCATCCAAGCACTCGTGATGAAAGAAGTCAAATTATCCATCACGGACATTAACCCGTTTCCTCCCTATTTATGGGTCTTGGGTCGCAGGAATAATCTCTGTGTCCTAATACCTTCTGGTAGGCAATACGATATCGAGTTCGACGATTCTGACTCTGTTATTCGTTAGCGCTGGTTTTCGCGTTCAGTTTCACCCTCCCGTACACTTGTTCACGAACACTATCACTTTACTATGGTTATAGTGCAATGACGATTGGACTGGTACTACTCTCGTATGGAGTCGGTCGGTACATTCATAGCTCGAGCTCGTGACGTATCTTAAACATGTTTTGCCTTTTTTCAGGGTGTATACTAGGCAGCGTCTCGGGCGGATGGTGGTCTGATAGGACACTTGCCCAGCTCAAAGCTGCGAATGGCGGAGTCTGCTACCCGGAGGTAAGCCATGGATGATAACTCGGGTGCGCTTATCTTGATTGTTGTAGATGAGGCTGGAAAGCACCAAACTTGTCATGTGGTGGTTTCCGCCCTCCATTATTGGGTATGCGTGGGTCTGCCAGGAGCATGTGCACGTCTCTGCAATCTGTGTCATGCTCTTCTTGTCCGGATTCTTTCTGACGTGCGTTGTCGCTGAACTATACTCTTCAAGTCTGATCCCATCTGACGCTTTTGTTCTTCTTAGATGGATATATGCGGGTACATTGGCGTACATTGTAGATGCAAACGTGGGGCGGTCGTCCAGCGCGGTGGCCGCAAACAGCTCATTCCGCGGCTCGGCCGCGTTCGTTGCCACCGAGATTGCGGTCCCGCTACAGGTCTGTTTTCTGTGTTGCACCAAGTCTCTCATTTTGTGTTCACATATCGGTCCAGAATGCCATTGGCGACGGAGGACTTTATACCTTGTGGGCTGGCTTGATATTACTGGCAGAACTGATGATTTTGCTCGTGATTTGGAAAGGTAAGCAGTGGCGCGAGGCATACATCGATGCAGAAAAGCAGAAAGCTGGATCGTAACTGCGCTACCAGCCCTGCCAGGTGTGGCATGTAGGTCATTTATTAACATTGTAAGAGTAGTAGCAGGTCGGCTACGGCCATGGGGAGATGACCTCATGCGGTACGACCTGAATTTATTATGTAAGCAAACTTGAGTCCGACTCGCTTGAGCGCGCTCCAGTTTCCGAAAGCCAGAGAAAGATGTCGGCTCCTTGACAAGGTGCGCCGTACCTTTCTGAGAATTCAAACGTACTGAATGATCATACGACAGTGTATCATGGTCGTGCCTTTAGGAAAGATGCGTCCCTGCTGGCGTTTGCCGGGACAAGTTGACAAAGTTGGTGCGTTCGCACTGAGAGTTTGTTACAGTCCTCAAGTTTGTGTCCCTTTTGTGCTGTGTCACACTGACCACTTACATTGTAATCTCGTAGGTCAACGTCAACGCTCTTTAATGGCTCGCGCTGCCCGAACCAAAAGAACGGCGTAGGCCCAGCATTTCTTTTCGGGCTCAAAGTGGCATATTCAGTGGGATAGGAAGATTGCTGGCTACCAATACGTAGCAAGATCGCAAAACAGGGCACTACAGGACTCGTCATAGAAGTCTACTTGTCGGCCGGTACCGATACATCGACCAGTTGGAGTCGTTCATCCTACCAATCTGCAAACTGTTTGTCGATTGGGCTCTTCCTTGGGTGTACGAATCCCACCTCGGACGCCTGAGAACCCAGGTGTCTAGCCATGGCGAACGCCCCATGTACTCGTTGGAATTCCAAATGTCTGTGAAGGCTTGTTCCGTGCTGGCTGACTGACAAGTCGAGCATTCCTTCAACATTCCTGTGACGTCACCCTGTCATCCACCATTGGCCCCCTCCCGTCTCACGCTCGCAGGTATATAATCTAGTTTTCCGCCGCCTGCGTCGTTCCTCTACCCCCGTCTCTCTCCCATCATCACTATCGTCAGCATCTTCACGTTCATTATCGACATCACTATCAGCATGGTCCAACTCAATTCCCGCTTCACACTCCTTCTCGCCTTTTGTCTCGCTGCCGCGGCACGCCCCACCACCAATGACGCAGTGCCAGAAGTTAGTCACACCTTTTTTTTTTGACTCTTCGCTGCTGACGCCGGCCTGTAGCATCAGCCAGTTTTCAGATACGCGCGTCGCCTGCATCGTTCCAAGGCTCACAAGCCCCGCTATGATGAGGGGCAGTACCGTCCGGCGGTTCCGATGGCATCGTACAACGGTGGGCAAGACCATCTAGACTACTCGCATAATAGAGAGCTGTATGCTCCTGGGCTCGGCGGCGCGATGTCAACCTCTGGTGCCCAGTCTTCACCATTTGGAGATGCTCACCAGCACCATCATCCCGTGGCTGAGAAGAAGAAGCATAAAACAAGGAAGGTCCCTTTTCCGCAGGTCAATGTCACCCCAAGCGCAATGCTTTTGATCACGGACTCCGGTGCCACCACTACAGCAAGACCTACAAGTGCAGCGGCTGCAACCACTACAGCGCCTGCATCTGCTGAGACCACGACGGCCGGGGCAAGTGCTACGACGACGAGCGCTGCCGTGGCTGTCTCTTTGACGGACGCTGTGGAGTCATTCACCGACCAAGGCAATACCGCAGCTACTACCTCCGCCGCTGCAACCGGTACAACAACTGCAGCGGGTACAGGAACAACTGGGGCCACGTCAACAGGAGTTGATGCGGTCACTACTCAGACGGGTATCGTGGAGTCGCTTACGAGCCAGGGTACTACTACTGCAACGACTGCGACCTCAGCGGCCACAAGCGACACAGCGGCCCTAGCGGATACAAGAACGTCTGAAACCACCGATGCGGCAGGAACAACGGCCACGACTATGGGAAATGACCCAATCGCCACCCTAACAGATGTCGTTGAATCCCTCACTTCCCAGACCACTGAGCCTACGTCTGCGACCGAAGCAACGACTGCAGGGAGTACAGGAACCACCGAGGCCACGGCTACGACGACGACCACGCCCGTCGCGGTCGCAACGGACACAATTGCCACGACCTCGGGACCCGATGTGTTTACCAGCGTTCTAGGCGTCCTTACGTCAGCGGTTGCGGATTTAACTGGATCAAGTACCACGAGTACCAGTATGACAACTACGACCGCAGCGGCTGCAACCGACACAAGGACGACAGAGGCCACGGCCACGACTGGAGCGACTACGACAACAAGTGGAGCTGATCCAATTGCTACCCTGCCGGAACTTGTGGAATCACACACTGAACAGAGCACTACCACTACGACAACAACTGCGACCGCATCAGTTGCAACTGAGACGACAAGCACGTCTGAGGCCACAGCGAGTGCGACTTCCGCGACGACGGGAACTGATGTACTCGCTACATTGTCCGAAGCCGTAGGATCACTCACTGGGCAGAACACTGCCGCTACCAGCACGACTACGGCTGAAGCGACCGAGACGACGACGACGACTGCCACGTCTACGGGAGCTAACACGGCCGCTGCCTTGTCTGAGGTCGTGGGATCAATCACTGAACTGGGCGCCACCACCACCAGTACGACTACGGCGGAAACAAGGACGAGCGGAACCACGACTACGACGCAAGCAACTGCCACGACGGCGGATGGTGCAATCGTTGCTGTGACGGAGATTGTGGAAACAATTACTGAACAGAGTACTACCAGTACGAGCGCCGCGGCGACGAGCACCACGACGGCTGATCAAGACGACAACGGGAACGGAGACGGGAACCCGGGGGCTACAGCTAGCACGACGACGACTACAAGCGTGAGAACAACCACGACTGACAATGGAAATGGAAATGGAGGCGTGGATAACGCAAAACGCTCGATCCACGGTAAATACCATGCGGTTTCGCGATACCATGCTGGGAGCCGCCATGTTGGAAAACATGGCCGCAGTGGGGAGAGACGCGTGTGGTACCCTTTTTCTCGGAGTGGAGCGTAGGGTGATTTATGTTGGTATATCTCAATTTGAACTATACACTACGCTCGTTTGTTGCAAGTCGCGTGCAAGGAGCTTTTTGGGCTGCACGAAGGCTGGACGAGTGCAACGAGAATTTGTTTGGGTCATTGCAGCTGAACATGCCGAGCTGGACAGACTTGTGCATAAGCACGGTGTACCGAGGTTTGGTCGCACACACGCAAACAAATGGAAGCCACCAACTTACGAGTGGTACGTTGCTGCAAGGTCGCGAGAGACAGGGCGCCCACTATCGCGACCGACGACCAACATCGACACCTCTGTAAACCCCTCAGAGAGACGGCGAACTGAACAATCTGGTCTCACGAGTGCCTCTCGCCTCCAAGCAAACGTCAGAAAGAGTCTGGATCTCGGATGATGCCTACGCTCGCTGGAGGGGTTTGCGCTGACGAGGACATCAGATGACCAGTCGCGCTGGGAACGAGACTGGTTACCGTCTGATCGCCGATCTGTCTTTACCTCGGAAATGACGGTTAACGGCAGGAATGATGAGACAGGACTCTCAAGTCATCCAGGAACGGTCAGATGCATCATATCAGCGCGATAGAGAGATGGTCTCGACGGTCGTGCGTACGGGCTGTACCTTGTCGTTTGCATTGTACGGTACCAAGGTCCGTGCGCGCGCTTCTTGCGTACCCTCCCGGCACAAGCGTACTTCAGGGGTGTTTCTACGCCGCGTTGGCGAGGCAGGTGTGGATGCTCCGGATGGCATGGCATTTTGGGCACTGTTTCCACGCTTGATGTTGACGACCGCCTGCAACAGACACGTCGTGTAGAAAAAAAAAGTGGTTGAACTAGGCGCTGGCACGAAGCCGTCCGGTAGCCGGGACGGGACCGTCTGCAGTTACGACAGCCGATGTAAGGAGCGGTAGTGGACGCTGACTTGAACTAGAGCCGCAGTTTTGAGACGACCTGAACGTTCGCCATCAAGGTCTACGCTGTCCGCAACTACGCCACGAGCGCCGTCCCTGATCAACGTTACGAGTACCTGTTCTCGGTGATTAGCATTCCATCGTGGACTCGACCAGATTCAGACATGCCATTTTAGCGTGTTTGTGTTCAGAACGACTTTCCCTCCGCTGTCACTGTCGCCTGGATCGACGTTCGACATGTCTCGTAGCGACCACGCAAGCACCGAGCGGATGCCTCATCTCGAACCGCTCAACGCGCCAGACACGGAGACCGGCTCCGTGCGAGATCTACTGGCGGCGTCTGCGCCCCAACCCCTTGGCGGGACCCTACGCGAGTCTGCGACGCACGACGGCGACCGCGGTCGTTTCAGCCAGCTCCTGGGGGGCGTCGCGACGCCGTTGAAGCTCGGTCTCGTTCTCGAGAACAAGGGCAACGTCGCCCGCGATCATCTCGCGTCCGAGCGGACCTACCTTGCCTACGTGCGCACGAGTCTCGCGTGCGCCAGCGCGGGCGTCGGTAAGTCTGTCGTCGTGCCTTCCCCTTCTCGTCTGCTGAACCCCCCCATCCGGGTGATGGGCACAGCGCTCGTCCAGCTGTTCACGCTCGGCAGCGTGAAAGCGGGGACCACGCCCACGCCGCAAAGCAGCATCAACCAGTTCGCCAAGTTTGCAAAGCCCGTCGGCGCGACGCTCGTCCTCTTCGCGCTCGTCATCCTCGTGTTCGGTACGCCCTGCAGCGTCCATCGTCCGTTTGGGGGGGGGGGCGCATCGCTCACTCGACCGCGACGTGGTCGTCGTGTGACACACACACGCACACACACACAGGGTTCGTGCGTTATTTCAGTACGCAGTCGGCGCTCGTGCGCGGGTACTTTCCCGTGGCGCGGCATTCTATCACGACGATCGCGTTCGTGCTCGCGTCGCTGGTCGGCATCGTGTTCGGTCTCGTTCTTGCAGCGGCGCCGGGTTGATCGTGCATGCATGCATTCCATGTCCACCTACGCGACCGCGCGAGGACGATACTGCGTGGTGGAGGACGACAGGCGTGCTTTTCTACGGTGCGGACACGAGTACCAGGGGCCAAGGGAAGGCAAGGGAGGAGCAGGATAGATTGTAATACTAGTCACGTGAGAGTGTAGCGACGGTCTTCACCTCGTTCGACCCTCCATGCCACCAAGGAACGGTAAGAACAGCGCGGTAGCCACTTCAAACCGGTAGGCGGTTTCAAAGTGAGGCGCTTCTCTCAACACCTCTGGGTTTCATGTGGTACGCTTGGTTTCCTCGGGTTGGTTGTAGGAAACCGTGCTGAGCGACTAGTTCCGGAATTAAGAGGAACGTCGTGATTGGGCACTTGCCGTCGTCGCTCGTGGTCGACAGTGCTGCAGAGGGATCTCTCAAGAAGCGCGTTCTCTCGTCCATGGTACGTCTGATAGTCCGAAGACGACTTGCTCAAAGTTCGCTGACGTGGCGAACGCCAAGATCGTGGACATCATGATGTCCACCCGCAGAACCGCAGGAGGAACAACGTCGCCCGAGGTCGTCCGCCGTCGGGGAGCGCGTGGACGTCACGGATCACGGGTCCAAGATCTCCAAGTCGCGGACACCATCCGCCGGGGGCTGAGAGATCGGGTAGCACCACCCCACTGTCTCTTTTGCGGACACATGGCGGACTGGTACGCGGACCCTAATGCTCGAGGTAGGCGACGTCCGTTCTACGTCGGCTTCGCTGACCGCACATGTCTCGCGACCGTTTTCTGGCGTGTTCCGAGTCAGGGCCTTGTTGAGCATCACGCGCGCTATTGGACTCGTTCATCCGTGCGTGTGCGCTTCCTCGCTGTGTCGCGACGCACCACGCTCGCACGTGCCAGCATGAGGTCTTGACGCCCCCGGCGCACCGCATCGAGGAGGGGTTGGCGTTGTCGAGCACCCGTTTGATTGGCAGCGCACGTTGCTTTCATGATCTCGGTCTCCCGGACCTCGGCTTGGGCCGTGGCATAGGATGTGAGGATCGTGCTGCACGAGACTCGGTCGCTAGGCCTGCTCTCGCCTTTTTTTGACGGGGGAAACAGAGGTGCCCGGTGTGTTACGCGGATGAAGGAGGGCCTGCGATCTGTTTACGGTGGTAAAGTCCATTCGCTCGTGGCAGTCAAACACAGCAGAACGAAAGAAATCTGTGTTGTAAAAAGGCAAGTAGATAGGCTCCCAGCTCTACAATTGGGAAAGAGGAACCGTGGGGTATAATACGACAAGGCTCGGCCAAACCGAGGGGTGTTATCACGCCAACGAGAACAGCTTCCGCATGACCTCGTGCGTGCCTTCTAGCGCGCCCACGTCATTGTGAGACCCTGTCAGGGTCTTCAAGAGCGCGATCGTCTCGCCAGACGCCGAGAACGTGTCCATGACGCCAAAGTGGGGCATGTCCGTCCTGATCAGCAATCGCTCGCGTGCCGCGCGCTTGGTCTCCGCCTGGGTCTGGTAAATCTCCCACTGCGTCTTCGTCCACGAGCCCGGATCGCGGGGAGGCGGATCCACGGGGGGCAAGAAAGGGTCCAAGAGTGCGTCGAAGAGCGCGTCTGAATGCGTGTGCGAGATGTCGTTGTCGTCTTCCGCATGGACGATCAGCACGGGCACCTTGATGCTCTGCAACGGGCGCATCGTTCCGCGGTCAGGCCCGACGCGATGAGAGACGGAGGAGGGGGGGCGCTCACCGTGATGATGGACAGTGTGTCGAATCGGTGATGAAGGAACGTCTTGTACAGTTCTGGAAGCCGTCAGCGATGTAAGCCTGGCGTCGATCGCACGCACTCACCCGCGGCGCGGGGTACCATAGTCAAGGGGCGCATGACCGGGAATAGGCCGAATACGCTGTAGGAGTCCACGAGCGTGTGCATGGACGTGAACGGCGCCATGAGCACCAAACCCCTGAATCGGGTCGCCTCTTCGGAAAGGGAGACGGCAAGGGACGATGCGACGGCGGTGCCCAGGCTATGTCCCACGACGAGCACGTCCTGTGGTGCTGCGCCGTGGGTAGTCAACCAGTCAAAGGCGGCGCGGGCGTCTGTTGCCAGGCCACGTTGGCTCGGAGACCCGGGACTGTCTCCGAACCCACGATAGTCGATGGCGAGCACGTTGCACTGAAGCTTGGACGTGAACGCGCTGTAGTATCGGACGCGCCGGGGGACTGCACGGGTGGCGGCATTGCCGTGCAAAAAGAGGATCGTGGGACGCGAACGCAGCGCCTCCGAGAGATGGGCCTCTACGGCTGAGGGCGAGGGGGGGAACGATAACGCGTGATAGTGAGGGTCGGACAGGATGAACCAGGCACCGAGCGTGTGGTTGTCCGGGGTGGCGATCTTCAGGTTGAGGGTCCTCCCGGCTGTGGCGTAGCCGGTCGAGTCAGCCTCGTCGAGCGGACCTGCAGAAGAGCAGCGAGGACGTACGTGCGAGGCCATAGCGCTCTGGTGCGTCGAAGCGTGCGTTCCACGGCAATTTCAACGCATTCATGTATATAGCACTGTGTGATCGCGGCGCCGGCATGAGTGGGTTGGAGTCCCATGGCAAGATCCCACTCACTTGGACTGAACGAAAGGAATGGTGAGGAGGAGTACGGCGAGGACATAGATACCGCCCAGGACAGTGAAGAACGTCCTGACACGGGCAAGGATGGCTGATCTGCGGACGCCGGGCGGACGGTCTACGGGGGAGGTCATGAGGGTGTGAGCGAGAGGCGTGTTAGTATGGACGATCTAAATCGGGATCATCGCCCTGCTCGGCTGTGCAGCGCTCACACGACCACCCGCCGTGTTGATCCAGATGGATTTCGTTCTGCAGACGCGCGGTCAACCTTTCGTTCTGTCGGATCCCAAGCCGGGTCATGCTATCATGATAAGGATGGCATGTAGATGGGAAGATTGCTTGTTCGGCTTCACCGCCGGGCGCAGATTGGTGCCGTCATTTGGTTGTTTGGGTGGTTTTGGTAACCCCTCCTGACCGTTGGATTTGCAGGATGGCACCGAACTCAAGCGAGCACCCGGGAACTCGGTTCTCAACTCGTCTTGCAATCTGCCTCCTTCTCCAAGAGTTGTACTATATAATACGATACGATCGTTCTCCTTTCAAACTGCTGGCATGCACTCTAGGAAGTTCCAGGCAGCGTCCATTGGCAAGACGGTCAGATTCCCAGCATCTTTCCTCAAGTAAAGTCGTGCAGGAAGGCCAACTCAGTCTGTCTCCCTTATGAGCAAAGTACATCCTCGGTCGCTCTATCAGAAAACTCTTGCGGGGCGGGTGGTCGCCACTCTGACGGCTCGTAAGTAGGACATGGGCGTATCGTATCGGCCCAGTCCGCCAGGGGCTTTCGTTCTCGTCAAGTTCCAAAAAGTTTCTACAAGGCTGCTGCGTACATCTTTCGTCATCAAACGATGCTCAGGCTCATACGGGACAGATCACGACCGGTCATCGGCGCATAGGCAGTCACTCGACGTATCGTTATCATCACCATCCCACAAGTGTCGATTAGATTGCCGCGACACCGTCATTGTCCAGTTTCATCCTGGATATGTCGCATGCACTTTCACAACCAAATCGTTTATCGTATCCTCGTCTGTTCGAGTCATCGCTCAAAGTCGACGGGAGCACGATCCCGGAGAGATGGGTTGCAGTGTAGGTGGGGAGGGGGAAGGCGTTCTGCTCAGCGAAGCCCATGTGCCGGGTACGGTCAGCAATACCCACAGGCTCTGCTCCTGGGGCCCTTTCGGACGCCCAAGGGCGTTTTATCGCTGTTATGCGATCCCCACGGTGCTCTATTTCCGCACTGACTCTATGGCTACGTATGCCTGGCAGCGAGAGGACACTCAAGATTGAATGGGATCCTGTCTGTCTGCGGCGTCAAGTCTCTACTAGTGAGATCGGGTATTGACTATGCGATTCTGCGGTGGGACCCTGAGAGGTATGTACCAGGCGTCCTGACACAGTGGCTAGAGGAAAAGGTGTCCATCGTCCACCATCGCACGACTTGGTGTCGGTCTTGCCCTCGTCTGCGCCTCTCCAGGCTCACACCACTCCACCACATCGGGTTCCTTGGGTGGTGGAAGAGGCAGGCGTCAGTGTCACCCAAGGCCACATAGCCGCACGAGGGTGAGACGTGCCACCGAGCGTTAAGGCGGTGGGTATTAGGATTTAGGAGAGGAAAGAGTGATGCGATGCTAGCTGTTCCATGGCCGCCAAGATGCGGTGGGGAAAAAGAGAAAGTGCTACTTTTGGGTCTGCCGCGACGCGGTCCTCGAAATGTTACTCAATCAGATTGAATCGCGATCGAAGGGTATGGCCGGGAAACAAACAGACCAAGCCCTAGGTGACTCCTGTAAAGATCATCTACGCTGATAATTCAAAGTGACCTCGTTCCAATTCAATGTGCTTCGAACTGCGCCAAGTTGCGCTTTTTTTTTCGAGGCGAAGTTGCTTCGAGTACACGATGCAAGTGCAGCCTTTAAACTTGGACGTTCAACACGATTCGATAATGCACACATACAGCTAGACGGTCACCATGCGGGCGACCGGAAAATGCGTCAATTTATGGGAGGTAACGAGTACATTCCCTGTGCAAACTTGAGCGTTTGGGTGTGTGTACAATGCGACAGACATGTTTGTATACAACTGCGTGTTCCTTTTTTTTTATGCGGGGAGATACGTAGACGTTCTCCTGGCCCCGTGCAAGGGGGGTAGACGAGCACTGTGGTCTGTTTAGACGCGCTTTCCCCGATCCAGGTCACGCCAGCGAGAACAGATTCCGCATGACCTCGTGCGTGCCTTCCAACGCACCCACGTCACCGTGGGACCCCGTCAGAGTCTTCAAGAGCACGATCGTCTCGCCGGGCGTTGAGAACGTGTCCATGACGCCAAAGTGGGGCATGTCCGTTCGGACCAACAACCGCTCGCGGGCCTCCCGCTTGGTTTCGACTTGCATGTGATACGCGGTCCGCTGTTTCTTCGTCCACGCGCTGGGATCGCGCGGGAGCGGGTCCACCGGGGGCAACAGGGGGTCTAGAAGCGCTTCAAAGAGGGCGTCTGAATGCGTGTGAGAGATATCGCCGTCGTCTTCCGCGTGCACGATCATCACGGGCACTCTCACTCTCTGCGACGCACGTTCGACGGTCAGGTTCGCATGCCGAGGGACGGGAAGCTTACTGTGATGATGGACAGCGTGTCGAATCTATGACGGAGGAAGGTTTTGTATAGTTCTGGAGACGGTCAGCAGCGCCCCCGTCTCCGACGTGCACACTTACCGGCAGCGCGGGGTACCATGGACAACGGTCGCAAGACCGGGAACAGGCCAAAGAGGTTGTAATTGTCGATGAGGGTATGCATGGACGTGAAGGGGGCCATGAGCACCAAGCCCCTGAATCGAGTCGCCTCTTCGGAAAGGGAGACGGCAAGGGACGATGCGACGGCAGTGCCCAGGCTGTGTCCCACGACGAGCACGTCCTGTGGTGCTGCACCGTTGGAGATCAGCCAGTCAAAGGCGGCGCGGGCGTCTGTGGCCAGGCCACGCTGGCTCGGCGACCCAGGGCTGTCTCCGAACCCACGGTAGTCGAGGGTGAGGACGTTGCATTCGAGCCTGGACGTAAAGGCGGTGTAGTATTGGACGCGCCCGGCGGTCGCGCGGGTGGCGGTGTTTCCGTGCAGGAAGAGCATCGTCGGGCGTGAGCGCAGCGCGTCGGACACATGGATCTCTGCAAGAGAGGGTGAGGGCGGGAACGGCAAAGAGTGGTAGTGGGCATCGGACAGGATGAACCAGGCGCCGAGCGTGTGGTTATCCGGGGTGGTGATTCTGAAGTTGAGTGTTTTGCCGGCTGCGTGCAGCGGGTGAGCCCGAGTGCGATGAGGGGCGTGTGGACGACGACGTACGTGCCAACCCATGGCGCTCTGGTGCGTCGAAGCGCGCGTTCCATGGCAATCGCAGCGCGTTCATGTATATGAGGCTTCGGACGTGAGTGGACGCGGTCCGGGGCAGATACGGCGCGTGCTCACTTTGACTGGATGAACGGGACCGTGAGGAGGAGGACGATGAGGGCATAGAGGCCGCCCAAGAGGGCAAAGAAGGTCCTGGCGCGCGCGAGGAGGGTGGGCTTGAGGGCGTCGCCGTGGGAGGAAGCCATGGTGCGGGAGATGGGGTCGGACGGGGGTGGGTCGGGTATTTATGAGGCTCTGGCCACAGCACGCCAGCCATTGGGCCCGGTGTCGCTCACACGACCTGCCACGGATTGGCCAGCGATCGGGTTCTTCGGCTCCTGCGAATGGCGCGTCGCATTTCTGTCGTGTGCACCCATTTCGCGTCACACGACCAGACATGTCCATATGAGCCCTCGCTCGCACGCCTGCCGCGATAAGCCATGGCGCCGCTCCTCCTCCACCCCCCGCTTAGCCTTGTTCACAGCATCTCCACAGTCTGGCTCCAGATATAGCCCGTGGCACGAGCGCAGCGCGTCCCTGTGGGCCACTTCCGGATTTGTCTCGTCCCGCAGCCAGCATCCAGGTCGGCCGATCTGCGACCACCACGGCGACACCAACACGCGTGCTTATCGATATCGATACACCCGCTCCGACGGCCGTGGGACCCTGTCGCTCGCGCGTCCATAAAAACACCCGTCGCAAAGACCGAGATCACAGGCCATCAGAAAGCAGAGTCAGAGGTCGACCGGCGGCCATGCGCCGACACCATACAGCATCCCTGTCCGTGCGCGCGAAACGCGAATGGCCCCATCCAACCTCGCCAAGTGGCGTTTTGATGGGGAAGCGCCTAGTTCGTCACACGGAACGAGTCCGAACCCTCATCCGGCGCCACGGGAGACGTTCCAGCTTGGAAGCCCGCGTGCGCCGCTCGTGTGCGTCGCCCCATCAGCCCCCCGCGACTGACTGTGTTCACCAGATGGGGAGGGCCATGCTCGAGGAACACTTCCCCATGGATAGGCCCACCTCATCGCAACTGGATCCGAAGCCGCCCCTCAACGGACGCCACGCATGTTCTTATCGTCGCTGAAAAGTCGTTGGAGACCAGAACGGGCGTGGCTCTTACGCCCGCAAAAAGCTTTTCTAGCGTTCAAGCTTTTGCGCCGCTGGGCGATATCGCCAGCAGCTCCACCAGGTATGCCACTTTGGGATCTATCAATCATATCACTCAAGCCCTGGCCCCTGGCCCACGTTGCAGCAGGGGTTCCAGAGCGGTCGAGCCTCATGTCAACACGGATCTTGGCCCAGAGGTACGCTTCGTCAGCAGACTTGGGTCATTCAAAGTTATATTCGCAAGTTTCGTCATAAACGTGCAACAACATTCTGTTAATCCTGCAAACAGAGCTCATGAAAATAAAGATGAAATAAAAAAGAAAAAATCAAGGCGTAACACGTTGCGCAAAAACAGCGCGCTTCAATCATCGTGTGCATATACCACCGGCAATATCTTACATCCGTCTATTCGGCTTCTTCGACTTCTCATGCGGGACATAGATGGCCGTGTGTGGCCCTGCAGCTCAAGTGCAGGCGCCATCGTTGGCCCAGGCACCAGAGGAACCTCGAGCGTTGTATCAGCATCGCCTTCCCCCCACCAACCCATCGAACCCGGACGTACCTCCCGGCACCTCATCCTCGCTCCACGTAGTCGCAGCCCAGAGTATTCCACTAGGGTCCCCATCAGCACACCACGGCGGTGGGAAACGTGAGGAGAGCGCGCTCACTTGTAAGTAACCTTGTTTCCATTAACGTACTGTGGGGACGAAGACGCGTGAGCACGCGGATACAGCATGGCATGGCGTCAAGTGGCAGCTTACAACGACGTCGTCCGCCCACGCAGCCACGCCAGCGCAATTGCCCGAGGTAGGAGTGCCCGTCGGCGACACAGCCGAAGTCGAAGTGGTCGTGGGAGTCTTTGTCGGCGACGCGGCCGAGGTCGAAGAGGCCGTGGGACCGCTCGTGGTCACCGACAGCGGGGCAGAGCCCGAGACAGGCCAAGTGCTCCCTCGGACAGTCGTGATCCACGCCGAGGTCGCATCGGGGTACTGTCCACATCCACGTCCGGCGTCAGTCGCGTGCGCTCAGATGGCCCAGGAACCCCGCGCCAACGTACCTGCCACGCCATCACGCCAGCGTCTGGTGCGTGGCCACACGTGAGCTCTGTGCGCTCATAGGCGGACGAAAAGAGCGTTGGGCACTCACCCCATCCCTGACTGGCGGCCTGTGCGACGCACGTGGAGAGCGTCCCCGGATCGACGTAGCCGTTGCTAGCGTCCGCGGCCGTGCCCGGCTTACCGATCACGAGCTTGTCGAGAGAGACACCGTTGGCAGCGATCTGAAAGAGAGCACTCTCGGGCCACTGCGACGAGGAGGCCGTCAGCAGGCCCGAGCACGTGGTATATTCCGTCGCGCCTTCTGTGGTCGTGTGAGCGCGTCAGACACTCAATCTCGTAGCTCGATTTGCTTACGGTTGTAAAACTGGATCGATCACCGAGTCAATGACACGAGCGGAATGAATTGCGAAAGACGTACTTGGATGTTGTACTGGAAAGACGATCAGTCAAAGTGCACGACATGCGGCGCTGGCGTGTACTCACCCAGTCGATCAGAGAACCGACACTCTGATCGATTCCGAGATAGCCTCCTCCGGTCCAAATGCCAGGCGAGAACCTCGTTTCGAGTCAGTCCACTCGACGGTCGACGTCCTCCGACTCGACTCACCATGGTGCAACGGCTGTGAAACACACGTCAGATCGTCGTCGCGAACGAAGCAGGAGACGACGGACGCGCGTGAGTGAGAATATACTCTCCCTGGGGGAGTTGCGTGCGGAGCTGAGTCGTGAAGCTGATGAGCCACGGCTCGGCGATCCCTTCCCCGGTTTCGAACGCGGTAAAGTCCTGAGCACGCGCACGCGCAGGGTCAACGTCCCGTCGACCGAGAGGAAAGCGCGCGACGGTACCTCGTAGTCGACGTCGATGCCTTGCAAGCCGTTTTGTAGCACCCACGCGGCCATCGTGTTCGCCGTGGTCACGGGGTTGGCCCCCGAAGTCGTTGGCTCGTCGGTGGCCCCAAACGCTGACACGACGAGCGAGATCCCAGCACTGTTGTACTCCGACAGGTAGGACGCTTGCTGGCTCGCCGTCAGCTCCTCCCAATTCTGTGCCTGGTCGGTCGCGCCCGAGAGTAACAAAAAGGTGATGATGCTAGACGCGTGGCGATTCCGTCAGTCGTGCTACAAACACCGTCGGACAGGGGGGGGAAACACTTGCAAGACGTTAAAGCCCTTGCGCGGGGGATGAGCACATATTAGCACGAAAGCGTCCACGTGGGGCTTACCTCGAGGTCCGAAGCGGGGGGGAACGGGTTGACCCACCTGTCGTTGTAAACGGCAAAGTGCGGCGCGCTCGGGGTCGATCTCTTCAAGATATCACGGGCGCCAGGGCTAAGGCTTCGAAGCTTGTCTGCCAACGGAGCTGCTTGCAGCAGTCCAAACAAGGAGAGCAAGACAAAAAGTACGCTCAATCCAGCTCGGAAGACCATGGCGATCGGGATGGCGAGTCAGTGGAGGCTCCTGAGGACTGCAAGCATAGCTGCATTGCACGACATTATATATTCCAGGCTCGAGCTGACATCCGCGATTTCGGGGAAAACAGGAACGACGTGAAGGCAGAGGTTCAGGTCATGCCACCAGACCTCTCTGGAACCAGGTAGGATTGCCCCGAGTGATGTTGTTGAGGTGTCATAGCCCGGGTGAGCAACCGCCTAGCTCGGCTAGGGTACCAACAACGTCAGGTGCCCTCTTAAAGGTACCCGGCGGCGTCAGCCCGACGCAGTGGTCGGTCATCGCGAGCGCAATCATGTTGGCACCGCGTGGTGAGAGGGGGTGATGACCGACTCGGATGCAGAGTGTTCCCGAGGCGGTCATACCCCTTCTGACCGTGCGGCACCACGTGACTGCGCGCGTGGAATGATGTGACGACTCGACCTGTGCAGCAGTCTGCATGGACATCCCATTGCCCGCCTTCTGCAATCCACGAGCGGCGCCCTCAGAAGATGTGCCTGATTAGGATTGACGAGTACATGAAAGCACGGTTAACTCGGGCGGATTATGAAATATATGGTGACTTTGAGTGACAGACACAGGGCGACAGGATGCTAATCTGCGATAAGTGAGCGACATCAAGATAGACAAGGTCAATCCAGCTCCTTGCCTACGGGTCACACGGCCTTTGCCACGTCTCGATGGAGGACGGACGGATCACAAGGTACGAGCAGCGTTGCCTCGAAACGAGCTTTCAGCCAGATCAAGCCACGGGGATCGTCCTTTCATGGTATCGTAAAGTACGAACACCGACATAACCGAAGAGGGGAATCTGTCCGAAGTCATGTGGTAGAACGACATCCCATATCGTTGAGACATGCAAATTTCACCCGCACGACAAGTGCGCATGATATCCAAGTCACTTGACGAGGCATGGGGCCGCTGCCGTGCAACGTGAGACGTATTGTGGGAAGACGGCGGAGAGGGCATACGGGTCAGCCAGCATTGCAGGGCAGGGCAGGAAGACCGAGCCTTGCGCTGAGCAGGGCCAATCTCTCCTTGAGTTTCGCGACATCCACCGTCGTCCGACCTTGCTGCCGCGCCGTCTCCGCCTCCGACGGTGCGTTTGTGACGAGCGCTGGATCGTCGACATCGAGGTGTTCCTTGGCATGTTGCTCAGCGTCGAGGTCGCGGGGGGCGATGTCGGAGAATCGAATTGCCGAGAGCACAGAAGAGATGCTACGTAGTTCCTCGAGCTCTGGGGAACCCGGGTGCTGAGAGTTCAAGAAAGACCCGATCGCAGCCGCTGCCCCACGCAGGTTTCCGAGTTCTCGCCCGAGAGGTACACCGACATCGGCGAACCCAGCGTCAAAGCCAGCCTGCAAAAAGGCTTCTTTGCCTGCGGTGATGCCATCTCGGTAGCCAGACTGCGACGAGACGATGAGCGTGGGTGCGACAGAGAAAGACGGGAGCCCACGTTGGTGAATTCGGAGGCGAGCTTGGTCCACTCGGCGTCTGGGACGTGGTCTCCCTGCGCGTCTTCATCCCACGGCGAATCGGCATCCATGTTGTCGACGCGAGAGCCGGACCCGGTGCGGCGAGTCAACTTGGCAAGGGACCGTGACGAGCCCCTCGACAACACCCTCTACATCGACGGGCCTCACGAGAAACGTTTCGCTCTTCAGATGCGGGTGCTGGACTCGCCGCCAGCACGCCCTCCTCCGTTCGCTATGGCACCCTCGCACGAGATAGACGAGTCAGCGCCTCCGCCATCAGCCGTCACGTCCTCCCCCCAGCAAATGAGTACCGCATGGAGCCTTTCCTTTTTCTCGGCCGGCCTCAGTGTCGTCACCCCCCCGTACCAGGGACTCCCACCAACTACCCCTCGACGCTCTCGTCCCCCCTGACCACGACCACCCCCCAAAGTCAGCGAGGACGACGCATCACACCCCCCTCAAGACCGTGTGCGACGTGACGACGCCCACATCGCCATCTACCCACCCCTGAAAAAGTCCTGCGACGACTGCCTCTTCCTTCCGCACGGACCGGCAGCAGCAGCCAGATGTGCTGTCGGAGAAGTCGGTTGCGTGACGTTTGAGCGACCAGCAGTCCCTGTTTGCGCTCGTGCGACCGTTCGGAGATAGTTTTCTTCACGCGTCTTGGCAAAGCGGATGGTCGCTATTGTCGCTCGAGAAACGATGGCAGCCTCAAATCCCCGGAGTCGTCTGACAAGGTAACGTTTTGCCGACACCTTTTGCGCAACTCCTGAGCGACGATTGGTTCGCCTGCCACGGCCAAATGAATGGGGTTGCCGGATGCTATACATGGTTGTCCAGGGCTCTGCGCAGACTTTTCTTACATTTCCTAACGACACATCTGGCCCAAGTCGACAATGCAATCGCTGTCATGCTACCATCAGATGATGCTGTTGCGAGTGACACAACGGGGCTTTCGCAGCTCCTTGGCTTAATTAAGCGATCGGAGCCGGTAAGTTCGCCGTGGTCGTACTCTCGAGTTTACCCTTGCCGCCGAACCAGGAACGAAATTCGGGTTTACTGCACCCGGGATAAGCGTGCTGGTATCCATGCCTCCAAAGGCGCAATGAGAATACTGCAGTGAGCTCAAAAGCAAAGGCCAAGTCACGAGGGAAGCAGAAACGGTCAGAGCAGTTGGGCCGACTAGAAGATGTCTATGATAGCTGATGCTTGTCTACGCGAGCAAGGCCCGACCCCATTATCCACCGCCAAGGCCGACTACTCTTCATGATCGTCGCTCTTTTGAGCAACCGCGGCCCAACAAAAATGTCCACAGCCCGCCGCACAAGGATGTCCTGCCATGCCCCTCCCTCTCGCCCGCTCTCTCGCTCCCTTGCCATCCTCCACTTCATTCTCACCATCATCCTTCACCCTCTCCAACTGCCGCCCTCGTGTCATCAAAGGCATGGGAAGCTCGACCATCGGACGTTCCATGTAGAATCGTCTATAACATTCTTGATGACCGCCGTGCGAGCACACAGAACACTGAAAAAGAAGGGTCCGGACGGGAAGATGACTTTTTTTTTTGGTTCAGTCAATTCCCACCAGGCGGGTCAACATGCCTCGCAAAACCACGCACCATATCGCACATCTCACCACGGCCTCCTTGCACGTGGCACAGACCGAATGTGTCGCCTTCACAAACGGGTTCCTCGACCGCACGGCAACCACGGGTTTGCGGCACTTGCGACACGCGGTGTAGATGACAGTCTCCAGCTGTGAGGAAAAACGAGTGAGAAGAGATTCGCCCGAAAGCTCTGGAACACACCCTGGTCTTCTTTTGCACTTCTTCCACGCAGGAGTACTTGCGCAGGTACGCTGCGCATGCATGAAGCCGATGTCGCACCAACATGTCTAGCCCGACCCAGTCAAGATGCTTAGTTCAATTAGCCTCGTCCGTAGATCACTCACCGACATACGCCTCCACAAATTGGATCGTCCGACCGAGGCTCAGCTTGAGCTCCTCTGGAGCCACCAGCGCGAGCATCGCACACATCTGGACATCACCCTGGTCGTGCAACTCTCATTAGCACCATCCACCCTCCGACAGAAGAGTGAACAACGAGCCTCGTCCGCGTACTCTTCCAAAGCCTCTCGCAACGCACGCCAGCCCACCTCCCGCAACTGACCTTCCTCTTCCACCACCTCGATTTTGCGTCGATGACTCATTTCTGCCCAACAAGCGGATTCCTTGTCCTCTGCCACAACGTGGTCCCCACTTTCTTGCTCCCGAATTGACGCAGCAATGACCGTCTCAACGCTGCTTGAACTGCCTGTCCTCGGTAGGGTACCAGGAAGACACTGCGGCGAGCGCATCACAGGCGGCACGCTTTGCGACGATCGTGCAGGCGACGACAGTGGTGCCGCAAGCGACGCTACCGTCAAGCTCCGGTTCCGCATCTTCCATCGCTTCACGTTCGCGCACGAGTTCTTCCGCGACCTGGACCGCGTCACCGACCGTGGCTTCGCCGCCACCGCGTGATTGCGGTCGAGATCGTTATCCCCCTCTGAGTTGTCGCTTCGTTCGCCATCCGAATCCGTTGACACCGGAGAAGGACTCGCGTCGTCGTCTTCCACGTGCCGCTCACTCAACCTCGACGATGGTCTCGATCCCGTAATCGCACCCACACCCAGTGTTTGCCCCGTTTCCTCCTCCCCCTCTTCCTCGTCGTCCGACCACTGTTGTTGCCCCGCGAGGCGAGAGAGCGGACTCGGGTGTGCAGGCCCCGCCCGTCCAACGCTCATACTGCGCGCCTTGCTCCTAGATCTCACGTCCGACATATGTGACGCCGACGCCATCTCGAAATGGTCCACCTCGCTCCCATCCACGACGCTCTCGCTCGCGATGCCATCCGACGAGTCCGAGTCGTCAAGGGCGCCCTCGCCAACGTGCCGTAGGCTGCCCTTGTCACTCACGCTCGCGACGCTCGGGCTCTCGCTCGGGGCACTCGCCATGCGAGCAAAGACCGACGGCCGGCGGACTTGCGTGTGCACCAGTGGCGTCGATGTGGTCGAGAGGAGCACCGATGGCCGCCTCTGCACGGCTGACGTCGGCGTCATCGTCGTCGTCGGTGGGAGTGCAGGCGCCGGCGCCGGTGGCAAGGACACGGGCACATGACGTGGCGAAGACGATGCGGACGACGCCGGCGTCATGTTGCGCGAGTTGGGAGGCGGCTTTGTCGGTGCTGGTGGTGGTGGTAGTAGCGGTGGTGGCTGGACCTCGGGATGGTGTCGGACATATTTGCGGTCTTCATTCGATGCCGAACGTGGTGGTTGTGTGTGATGGTGGTGACCAGCACGCGACTGGGATGGGGAATGCAGGGGTGATGGAGTAGACTGGATGGTAGCGTCGGCAGATAGGGCGCGATACGAGGCTCGTTTGGAAACTGGGCTGTGGATACTCGCGATTTCGTTTGAGGGAAGATTGCCTGGCGCTGAGACCGAGTGAACAAGCGGATATGGTGGGTCAACCCCGCTGGGGGGCTGCAAGGAGGCAGTCACAGAGTCCGGGACGATGTCTGTCAGCAGCGATCCCAGCAACATCCAGGCTTGAGCAGCATGTATATTCCCAGCTTGTAGAGCAACCTACGAAATACGGACTTCCAGTTTCCCCGTGTACTTGACGGTCTGAGACACGTGCACTCACCTCCGCATTCAGAGCGCAGACATCCCTCTTCTTTGCCGGCTTCTCGGGTACAACATAGCCTTTGGCAAGCCTCACAAACACATCCGGCCCGGTACTTTCAGGCGGAGGGCGAACATACATCCCCATGTTCTGTAGACAAGGGACACGGCTTCTATCTCCCAACGCCTTCAGCCTCTTCTTCCGGTCAGCGAGCAGTGAACGCCGATCAGGATGACTGTCGAGGAAGATCCATGAGTAGCCCACCAAAGAGGACATGATCGAGCTTACACATCGTCATAGGGCACCTCCCACTTTCCCCTCTTATCGGCTACGAACGCGAGTGCGCCATCTGCACCATCAACGGCATTCCAAGCCAGCGCAACTCTCGGCACTGCATCAATAGGTCGATGCGAGTGTCTCAGATCGACCTGCGCAAACGTCCCGGACGCATGCTGAACCCAGACTGCATGGGAGTCGCGTAACACGATATCTGACACACGACGCGCAAGGATGAATCTCGACCAAACGCAGCGCACAAAGACAAACGCGTACCGGTCACTGCACCGTCAGAAGCACACATGTCGACGGTCCACTTGGCGATCCATCCACGACGGACGTCCCAGATCTCGACCGTCTCGCCGGCCAGGGCTGCTCTACCTTCGCCGTCCTTGAGTTCGGACGCTGAAACGGCCGCACCGAGCGCACTGGGTGTCGCATTCTGCATCCGGGGACTGGCCAAAAGCTCTGGACCGCCCCCGGTACTGAATTCCGCATTCGAAACCAGCGCCACTTCGCAAGGATAATTCGGCCGCCAGAGAACACATCTGACCGGGTAGGACGGGTGCAGCACGTATGTTGGTTTGTTCACCATGTGTGTCGTGCTGCTCGACCCTGGGAGATCCCACACCTGTTGCAGGATGATCGCATACGAGAGTCGCGCAGGACACGAGAGGGAGTTACCTTGACTGTATGATCGAGGCTACCACTGACGATCCAACTCCGTTCCAGCTGCGTGGTGACGTTGTCTGCTCCCTTGCCCGTGACCCAGGTGCTGCACCAATCCAAGGCGAGGATAGGCCCTGTATGCGCTACAGGCAGGCGATCCAGTTGACCACGTTGGCCCATTTGCAGGTCCCAGCGGTATATCGACCCGTTGTCGAGACCGACGACGGCTTGCAGGGGATGAGAGAGGCTGGGCGAGAACACGAGGGACCGGACACACGTCGGGTGGTGGATCTTCATCACTGATCGCGACATGTCCCGCAGATCCTACACGTCGTCGGTCCAGCCCGACGGCAAATCGGAGGGCGCACGTACCCAGATGCGCATGTCACCATCCGCAGAGCCAGTTATGCAATAATACGGGACAATGGTCGAGCAGGAGAGCTTGTGGATAGAGCGAATGTGGTTCTTCGTCTTTCGTTCTCGAGGCATGTCAGTCGCGAAAGCGGACGGTCGACGACACCTACCGTACTTGGTGTTCCCAGCCTTGTCCAAGTCCCACATGATGAGGTCGCCGTTCCTGGCGCTCGTCAGTATCTTGTTGTTGTAGTCTGCGCGGGAAACATGAGTGCGTTCCAAAGGAACATGAGAAACACCAACTGCCGCTGCACCACGCTACGTCGGTGCTCGCGCTCTCGATCTTGAGCCCGCTCCCGTCCCAGAGATTCTTGGACGCCTCCACGCGATGACCGCCACGCCCGACAGCCCCCGACTTTGGGTCCGAGGTGGTCGTGTCTGCGGGGTCGGACAAGCGAAGGACGCGCAAGGCTGTTGGTGCCGTCGTCAGGCGAGACAGAACGGACGATGAGCGAGCGGACGCACATTCCCTCCCTGCGACCACACACCTCACGCCGTCTCCGCTCTTGGCGACCGTACCGCCCGTGCTGGTGGTCACGCGGGGAAGACGCACGCTCCGACTCGGGCCCTGGTACCCATGAAAGCGCGCATCCGAGAAGAGATCGCCAGGGAAAGACGGGAGTGGTACGGGTACCGTTGCAGCGAACGTCGAGGAGCGTCTCTGGATCGTGGACTGCATCTGTCCTGCTCGCTGTCAGCGCGACAGCCCGGTGTGCCAGATTTGGAACCCTTGTTTTGTGCAACAAAACAGTAGTGAAATGCGATGGGTATCCAAGACAAGTACAAGATGCAAGCGTCGCGAATGCGACTACAAGGTCAGACCAACACGTATAGATCAAGCGGGCGCTAGCATCGGGGTATCGTCGGTCTCCACTTTCCTGCCATACAGGCGCGACAAATCTGAGCATGAACGCAACGTCCACGTTTTGTGCGAATAGCACCCCTTGTCAAACCCGTGAACACGGACAATCATCGTCGCGGCATCCGCACTTAAAATCTCGATGAGCGTCGAACTGTCTGTTCCCACAGCTCAAGGCGAGCTAGGAGGGCAGCAGTGTTTTCCTCCGAGAACACCGGCGGTAGTGTACGAGGTCCGGATGAATTTGAAGTTCGCCGCCAGACTAGTTCGTCCACCGAGCCAAGGAACCCAATTGCACGAGCGATGGAAGCCACATCATGTTGTTGAGTCGAACATGGAGGGGACAGTGTACGCTGTGGCAATGCGGGCGCTGGCGACGGAGTTGAGGAGCTGATCATGGAGGTTATGGCACTTGGCGATAAATTCAACGAACGCGCAAGGGCCTAGCCATACGAAATCCTTAGCTTCCAAATACGAAAGGACGAGGACCACCCACGCCCAGTGCCCTCTTTGCCGCATCCTCGGAGAGGCTGGCGATCTCACTAGGCACGTCCGAGGGTAGAGGCGTCGGAGGCATAACACCCGACTGTGCCTGGAAACCCTTTTCTCGTGTTGCAATGCGTCCATTGTTCTTGTCGAGCTTGATCTTGTCAGTCTGCACTTCGGTTGGGGAAACTTGTGCTTGAACCCGTATTTCGGTTCCCAGACGCTTGGTAACGAGAGCCTGGAGTTGGTCGTATTGCTCACGAAGGGATCTCACTTCTTCGTGGGCACTTGTGAGTGCCGTGTTCAGCTCGTCGAACGAGAGGGGCTGGTGTAATACGATGGGTGAAACATCCTCCTGTAACGCGCCGTCAGTAGCCGACGCCAAAAACGACAGGAGCGACTTTACCTCTTTCGCTTCCGTCACGCTGTCATAGATTGCCGCCCAGGGTTGGTTTCCGAACGTCGAGCTGCGCTTGTGCCCGGTGGTTGCGTGTTCAACCGGCCTTGGCGACTGCGAACGTGAAGGGGCGGACGAGGACGTACTCTCTGGCGAGTGGGGCTCATCGTCACTGTCGGCCTCGTCATCAGAAAAAGTGGGGGACCGCGTCCGCGTGTTATGATGTTTCGGAGTGTTCTGCGATGCAAACATGAGACGAATCTTATCAAAGTCCAGTTTTCCTGAAGCATCCCTCAATGTGACGTTTGCTTGGGGACGAAGACGGTTCGTTGGGTGCTTTGTTGGGTGTTCGTCAATGCCATCTGAAGCAAGGAGATCTACGAGGTCTTCAAACGCGTCGCTTGAGACTGCGCTTCGTGTCTGAGACGGGGTGGAAATCAAGTCAGACATGCCAAGAACGCTTGAGGCGGAGCCACGCTTGAGGTGGGGCTGCACAGGCTTTATGTAACCGGAAGAGGACGGTCCCAAACAGCACCGTGTCTTGCACCACGCATCCAAGCAGTCACTGAATCGTGAGTACAGGACACGCCAACGTGTAGACTTTTGCACAAGAAGCGGAGAACATGTCGACTGATACCTCGCACTTACAATGACCACGAGCGGCGCTCAACATCTTGATGTGCTGCGTCCCATGTGTCGCACTCGAACGCCACGAGATAACAAGCGCCTTGCTAGGCTGAGGTTCTCAAGCCTGTACCAGGCACGCATGGTGGAACAGGTGCCTGCCCCAGTCACAGCAATGTCGCAGTTCGCAAGTTCTGCTCGGACGTGCGTGCACGATGGAGGAACAGCCCCAAACTCGGTTTCGTTCCTGGTTGGAGGACGATACTGGGATTCGGCGCTCGTTTGAATTCACAGTGCTCTGGAGTAGACGAGAAGAGGACGATGAGGTCATCGAGGCCTCTGTGAATCCTGACAGACGATCGGACTAGCCAACTCATACAGTCGATCCCATAACAACGCATGCCAAGTACATGCTGACTGCAATAGCTGCAAGGTCCCACATGGCGCCCCGGTAGTTTTTATGGCACCTGGTCTACCGGTCGTGTCTCGTTCAAACACAGTCAATCTTTGAGGATCTTCTGCTCCGCAGACACCGCGGAGCGTTTCAGCGCTACACCACCCGTTGTGGGCCTGATTCCCATATGACCATGCGACTTGATAGCCTCGGGTGAGTACGGAGATGATAGACTTTTGAACAAGGTTTGACAAGTAGTTACAGGAGTACTTTTGAAGACCGGATGCGCCAGTCTGAGTGTCCTTCTATAAGTATAGATGAGATCCTGCCGGGAACACCTGCCCGTTTCCCCACTTTGCGATCCTTACTTTTAGTTCTCGTGCGTTGCTCTGGGTCTCCTACAAGCGGCGGTCCTCAAATATGGGCAATTCTGACTTCACACTGGATAAGGCGGAGCTGCTGGCAAAGCTGCTGGAAGCGACTCTGAATGGTGAGATAACGCTTTGTGATGGTGATTCGTAAGGCAAGCGTGATGAACGACCATTGTGCCAAGGCTTCTCGTTGTTGATGTTTGGGGGGACAATCTGGGCGCTGGTATCCCAGCGTTCCACCGACAGAATGAACCGAAAGATGGTCGCGACAGCATGCGCGTTGGTGTTGTTCAGCACAGCGGTGTGTATCTTTTTGTTTTTCCGACCAAGCGTAAGGCTGACTTCTCGGGGTGTCAGCATTTTGTGATTGATATCATAAGAGCCGTGGAGGGCTTCGTAATATATCGAGATACCTTCTCGGGAGGGCCCGTTGGTTATTTTTCGGAGGTGTCGCAATGGACGTTCGTTTATAAGGGTTACGTGTTGGCTGCGCAGACGCTCGTGGGGGACGCCGTCGTCGTGGGTTTCTCTGTGCTCAGGTAAACCCAAATACTAATTCCATCAGTGCAGCTCTATCGCTGCTATAAAGCATGGCAATCTAAACTTGTCTTGATTCTACCAGCAATGCTTTGGTTCGCTGTTGGCGGTGCGCATGTCTCATCGTGACGTAAACGCTGTCGTTGACGGTGTGCCCGAAGTGACTGGGATTGCATGTCCCTCGACCGCACTGCAAGAGAAGCATAGCAGGGTCCTTGGTCTGACTCTCTCGAAATGGTTCACGTCCTTCTATGTGTCGACGTTCATGACCAACCTATTGGCGACTAGTACGTACCTGGATATTGAGTGCTTCTGAACTTTTTTTTTATCCTTCATTTTTCAGTTCTATTGGTTTACCGCGTCTGGTCTGTTCACAAGAAGGTAGCGGGACTGCCTGGTCGCAAAACGTCCCCGCTGCAACCCATGTTGCACGTCATCATTGATGCTGGCATGATTTACTCGTTCACTCTTCTCGCGGCGTTGATTTGCTTTGCGACCGGAACCAACGGTCAATACATTATGCTGGACATGGTCAGCCGTCGTCGTTGATGTTGATCGTTACACTGAAGCATCGTCGACCGCCAGATCACACCCATTATTTCTATTACCTTTTATATGGTCATCCTTCGCGTCGGGGTGACCAATTGGACGAACGGGTCGACGGACATATATACGTCTGCAGGCGTAGCCACCTGCAACAACGTCGACGCTAACGAAGGAAACAGAATACAAATACACGTCGAGAGATTCACGGAGTACAAGGTCGATCACCACCAATGCACTCCGGTCGCTAGCAGAAACCACAGGCCCATGGTATGACTTTACCTGTCTGACGAACGTTTCTTCGCCCTCATTTTTCTACACCCAGGCTATCGCTTTCCCGACGCCGTGGACCAACATCTAGTAAAGGGTCGTTGGGGGCTTGACGCATACCCGATATCACTCTATCGCTCTTGTTGTGGTTGTTCTTTCTGGGAGCGATATCGTGCAGTACATCATGCCTAGCTGATTTGATGATAGTGACGCGCGTTCCCTCTCCGTTTCTCTCTGATACTGTTTCTGTCTCTGGCATCCTGATCAGATGCAAGGACGATGGACTCTGGGCAGGTAAACAACAAGGTTGTAACTCGAAGTATGCTTTCGTCAAACATGTCCCGGGACGTTAAATCCCACTGGCTATACCTGGGACAACACCGTCGGAAAGATACGTCGTACGAGGAAAACCGATCGAGACGTGCCACCCGGTTCTCAATGTCCTGTTTCTTGCGCGAGAGTACTATTTGCATTTCGTGTCGAGCGTTGTATGAATGGGACGCTGTCGTCATGCTCGTGGCGGTCGACCTGACTGAAATAGAATTCCGAAATAGATTGTTTCAAGGCGCTTGAAATAGTTAGAGAGCCTGGGTAGGCGGACTTGACTGCAAAAGCGATCGAAACAGACAGCGGTTGCATAACTGTCCCGTAAGTGAGGGAGCGAAGCCCCCCTATTGGCTGATGGCGACGTGGCACTTCACTTTTGGGTTACAAAAGTGAGCGTTTGGGGTCGCTAAAGGCCATGCCGGATATCTGATCTTGAAGCGTGCCCCCGAGTAGTGTCTATGTACGAGAGAGAGGCTGTCCTGCCAGTGGGCTGGCCCTCCTGTCTCGCTCGAGCGAGAGGCGGGACATAACCACATTCTTTTTTGGATATATTTCAACGCCTGTTTGCTACATATCACAGATGTGACGTAACGTGAGTACGCCTTTATATTAGCAAGTGTTTTGAACACTCGCTCTCTGCTCCACTCGATACGAGCGCGATGGCCCCCCCACCACGCTACGAGCCTCTCCCCACCGTCGACGGCAAAGACGTCGAAGGAAGGCAGTATGCATATCCTGTAAACCCCCTTTCAAAGAAGAGGCTCGCACTCTACTCTTTCTGTGCAATCACCCTCACATATGCCGCAATTCGGGTTGCATTTTCCAACTGTTTCCTGGAGATGATGCGCAGCGGTCTACACAGGAATCCAAGCGACTCAGCGGGACTTCCTTCTCACTATACATTGCCATCCGGGGACCGGATTCCGTCTGTTGCTCTCGGCAAGAGATTCGTTCCATACTGATCCCATGATAAGCTCATCTTGATCATATAGGTGTCTGGCAGGCCAAGCCAGGCGAGGTTGGCGATGCTGTCAAGGTAGGCAGAGCTGAATACTCTTCTCTCCTAACACTAAGGGGCACAGGCTGCGCTGCGTGCAGGTTATCGCCACATTGACGGTGCGTGGTATTACGAGGTATGCCCCCTTGATATATAGAGCGTGTGCACAGCTCTGAGGCTTTGTCTAGAATGAGGCCGAGGTCGGGAAGGCTCTCAAGGAGAGCGGTGTGCCGCGTGAGAAAGTTTGGCTGACATCCAAGGCGTGTGCTCGTTCTGTAAAAACACCAGGGCCGTACTCATCCCGTCTGTTAGCTCCCGAACGAGAACCATGCACCCGAGGACATCGAGCCCGTCCTCGATGACTCACTCTCCAAGCTTGGTGTTGACTACCTGGACTTGTATCTGATCCACTGGTATGTTGCTGTATGCCATGCCCTATGTATCTTTCTTGACCCTAGATTGACTAGGCCCGTCGCATTCAAAAAGATCGGACACGCTTTGGATGAGGACCTTACCGAGAATCCCTATCCAACTTGGCAAAGGCTCGAGGAACTGGTTGATAAAGGCAAGATTAGAAACATTGGTATTAGCAAGTGAGTGTCTTGTACACACCTGAACGCTTGCTCAACATGTGCTTTTCCAGTTTCAACGCCCGAAGGTTTGTTGGCACAACGATCTTTCCCATGAGCCCTCACCTCATTCTGTCACAGGATTAAAAATCTGACAGCCAACCCCTTGAAGTATCAGCCGGCTGTGAACCAGGTTGAGCTTAACTTCTGGAACCCGCAGCCCGAGCTCCTCAAGGTTACTTTTTCAGCATACATGTCACGCTTTCGGATGGCTCACCTCATGACTTCATATAGTGGTCCAAGGAGAATGGTGTCTTGTTGGAGGCATACTCCCCTCTAGGCGGTGGCACGCAAGTCAAAGAGACTCTTGCTGTTCCCGAGGTGCGCAAGACCTATTCGTGTCCGTGTGGAGATTCTCACCGTGTTTCGAGGTAAAAGACATCGCTCACAAGCTCGGTATCACTCCTGCGCAAGTGGTCATCTCATGGCATGTTCAACGTGGGGTAAGTAACATTGCGCACCGACATTTGGGGCGAGCCTGATGTAAGTTCTTAGACGGTTGTCCTCCCCAAGAGTGTGACACCTTCTCGCGTCGAGGAGAACTTTGAGAGTATGTTTTCTATGAGTGCAAATCAAGGCGAAGGACTGATGATCTTTTCTAGTCTTTAAACTTCCCCAGGAGGACTTTGAAAGGCTTGAAAGGGCTGCTGCTTCGCACCCGCCTCGGCGTACCCTGAATCCCAGCAAGGGCTGGAACCTTCCCTTTGACATCTTTGACGGGGAGTAAGCGAATCCATCATAGTACTTCTGGGCCATCGTATCAACCTCGTCGCGTCGATCCGTGTACTTTGTGTTCTTGTTCTTTTTTTTTTTCTTTTTTCTTCTGACGCCCCCTTCTTGGACGCATATATCGTGTCGTTTATATAGTTGATCGTGAATGGAGACATCGTTTGTCCTTAACACGGTCACGTGCCAGTGCATGTGGCGTTTGTTTGTCGGAAGCTTCCAACTGAAACAACCTCTAGCATACTTATCAAAACGGAAAGGGCGGGCATCTCAAAGCTACACGTCCGGGACAATGTCTTTCCAGCAACCACATCCAGATGCACCATGTCTTCGTTTTCCGGAAAACATTGGCCTTCATGCAAATGTATCCGTAGAGGCTGCAGCAAATATGCTCGCCCGCGCCGCACAACTATCCCTTAGCGTTCCGTATTCATGGATGTTCATTGACAAGCCCGTCGGTGCGCAATCACGTACAATGACTGCACAGTGTTTTCTGATATGTTTCTTTTGCAACCACAGAGGGCCAAGTCATCCTCATATTCCTTCCCAACCCCGCACAGTTTCCAAACGACGGTATCCGCTACCAAGACCAAGAGACGCGCTACGCACTCCAAGCACCCGGCAACCGCGTATGCGTCGTCATCTCTCCCCCGCTTATGTGAGACAGATTGACTGATTCGCAGTGTCTTTTCCTGTCTCGTTCAGGAAATCGAAGTTGCGGAAGTCAAATATGGGTTCGTGCCCAACGCGCAGGAGACGACCGCATGGCGCGTTCGACGTCGCTACCGCCTCATCAAGGGCGGTCATCCTGCGATCACGCTCGTGCATTACACACGTGGACCAGTCACCCGTAAGTCTGGGCACACGCTTGCTTCTTGTGCCACGTTCTCGTGTTTCAGATAAGGCTCCCCCTCTCCCCGTTTTCCTCCAGACATACTTTTGTACACCTTATCTATTGCTCGAAACAGAGCGTTTACATGCACCGAGACGATTGAAAGTTTTTCTTTTTTTCCGGCACGTGGTTGATCCCGGCTTGCACAAAACGTCCACTTTGTCCTTCACTGGGAGGTTCGGTGCGACTGTTCAGTGACAAGCATGACGATCACACATCCCCATTTCGAGTCGCTCTTTCAGCATCACTCGGCTCTTCTTGCTTCCGACGCTGACGCACGTTCGTTTGCAGAGACTGTTCCCTCCTTGTTGAACTCGCCCGTCCGCCAATATCCGCTCCGCCCACTCACGGAACCGGCCGTGTATGTCTTGGGCGACAAGGCTGGACAGAAAGTATATCCGACGTCCGCTTCCGCTGGCGGAGGCGGGGGCCCTTCTGCGCCCGCACCCGCTCCGCCGCCTCCGCCACCGCAAGGCCCGATGGGCATGAACCCGCCCGGAATGGGAATCAACCCCTCGGGGGGAATGGGCATGGCGCCGCAGGCGTTGAATTCTCAGGCGATGGGTATGAACGCCGCGCAGGGGATCGGGATGACGCCGCAGGCGATGCTCGCGCAGCAGAACAACAACATGGAGACGCTCGAGAGACGGCGAGAGCGGGAGCGCGCACGGGAGCGGAGTGGGAGCATGGCAGCGGTGCGTCCCTTGACTCGCACGACTCTCGACCTCGTTTATTATCGGTCATCTCACAAGGGAGCGTAGCAACGGCCTCCACCTCGGCTGGACGACGACGAGTCTGCAGGTGAGGACGAGTCGTGTTCTTTTGCGGACGGAAGGGAAGCAAACCTGACATTATACTTTTTTTTTTTGGCTGTGCCATAAGATGAGTTCGAGATGATATCAACGCGGACGCTTGCGATCACGCGGTACAAGCGCAACCACGAGCTGATGGAAGAGGTGTTCAAACGGGCCGGGTTTGGTGAGGGTCGTCTTTATTCACCGACCCGTTTTCTATCCACCATGCCTGCCTCGCTCACGTTCCGTCACGAAAACAAGGTGCACTGGTGACCCCTCCGGCACCACCCCCCGCATATTCGATCTTTGACAAGACTGACCTCGAGGCTAAAGTGGTGAGTTGGGGCGATCTTCCGAACAAACTGCTCACGTAGTTCGGCCACCTGGTTTGATCGTTTTTGCGGTCAGGCAAAGTTGCAGCAGGAAGTCGAGGTGCTACAAGCGCAGGCTGCGGAACGTGCCGCGAAGAGGTCGGCGGCTGAGGACGTGATCGTCGCCAGCGGCCATACGCCCACCATGGAAGAGGTAGCGTCTTGAGTGCGTTCGGGCGCCCGAACGCAGACACCGACCGCCCTGGGCCACATACGTTGTATGTGCGCGCGTGGGGGGCGAACTTTTTTTTTTGACGACGAGCGCGATGTACGATGTTTCACTTCTAGGATCGTCTCAATCCGTCGTTTCTCCTCGTATGCAAACGATGAACTCGACCCCCGATCAAGAAGGCACGCTAATCACCGCAGCCGTGAACGCAACTGACAAGTTGCTGCCCTTTTGTTCCTGGCTTGAAACGGTTTCACTGTGACTGACATTGCACATTTATTACACCCCCGACCTGACACGAAACAATTTGAACTACAAGGCACGCTCTATCATACAAAAACAGCCTCGACCAAAAAATACTCCGACTGCCGTTTCCCAACGATTCACTCGGCAACGTTCAACCGCCGCATCGCAGCCGGTTCGAGGGGGACGAGCATGCACGCCATCCCATAAAACTAGTCCAGCGTCGCTTCGTTGCCATACAGCAACAACGCGGTCTCGACCTCCACGGACGACTCCATCGGTGTGACCTCCACCTCCGTCATCGGCTGCCGAAAGAACTGGTCCATGTCCACTTCGGACGGGCACTCGCCGCCGACCACGACCACTTGCGCCTGGTCCGTCGTCAGGCTTCGGAGCACTTGATCGACGTACTGCCTCCTGTTTCGGTCTTGCACCGCCCATTCGTCCGCCTCGAGCTCCCGCGTCGTGGTGATCGTCGAGGTCGCGGTAGAACAACCGGAAGGAGTACGATAGCCCGAGGGCGTCGCACACGTCCGCGAGTGCGCGGTCCGACCCTTTCAACACCCCCGGGAGCGGCTTGAGAAGATCGTGCCCCGTATGCGGGTACTCGTGGGCGAGGCCGAACCCGAGGTAGTCCCCCCTGGGCAACACTGACGGATCGTTGACCACGTCTATCAGTGCTCGTTTCATCTGAAGATGGAACGGCGTCTGCGTAGACAAAGACGACAATGACGACAGGGGTGACGTGCCAGAGTAAGGTGACTTTTGGTAGAGATTGTATGTGAGGGTGACGCGATGGCCCGAGGTGACGGGTAGGACCTCGTGCTCGAGGTCGCCGTAAAACGCGATAAAGCAAGCAGAGTGTTCCTGCGCGGCTGCGATCTTGGACGCGAGATCGACCGTCCACTCCCGATGCGGCTGGCGAAGCACGAATTGATCACCTTCGTGCGCAGTAGGAAGGACATCGACGAGGGATCCAAACATGTCCTGGCTTCGTGGTGTGTCTTTGTGTGCTTTGAAGAAATCGCCTTCGCCTGTAATGACGAGAAGGGTTTTCAGCGAGATCCAGAATGACAGCGGAGCAACGGGTCGAGGCGCGCGCACGCGGGAAAACAGTTCCTGTAGTATAGCGTGAAACTGACCGTAGACGTTTAACTTGTACAATTGCATCATGGGCCCGAAGGAGCAGTGCCTTGAACACCTGCTCATGAATGCAGAGACAACCCAGGTCAAAGAGGGTCGAGAAGTCGTTCAGATCCATCTTGCCAGCCTTCCTGTACGACGGATCAAGGAGGGTCTCTCTGCCTCGGCCAAACTCTGTGGGCTTGCATGCGCGGTACGAAGTGCCCAGTTCGTCAAGTCCAGCGTTGGAGACATCAATGCGACTAGTGAAGGGTTCAAACATTTCCAGGGAGCCTGCGTGGATGACCAGGAAACTCACCGCAGCTGGTCCCCTTGAGTCAAGTACAGCATGCGCTGATACTCGGGGACGGTACGCGTCCCAACGTAGAACGGATCGCGCTCTCGCAGTTATGTCTGCATCTGGGCCAGGGAGGCCGGCAAGGACCGCTCGACCCTGGATCGGTAAGTGCTCATGGCGCGGAAAGTCCGAAAGCTTTACTATAACTTAGGGCTTGGATGGGAACAAAGTCGGACCGGATTTGTGTGGAAAATCCTGTGTGCACCTGACCCTGGGAAGGAGTGGAGATTCAATGTCAAGCACTACTGTCATGTGTATCAATCAACTACAGTGAGCAACAAAACTGTTGCAATACCTAACCTTGATGCAGTGTGTGAAGCATACTGCAAGCACCTGTGAGAATTATGTTTGGGTTTGGTTAGAGCAAATAAAGTACACACTCTTGGCTACAGAATGGTCCCTAGGTCATGTGATATGGATCAGTTGTCATGGAGATATCCTTGTTTTAATTCACTCATGTCATTGCAACAGTTTTGTTGCTAATGTACTTAAATATAGAACTCTTGTGTTAACATAGGATATTATGTCAGCAATGAGTCATGTGACATAGAAATAATTCAACATAATGTAAACAAAGCCAAACACCATCATTCTTCCACTTCTTTCATCATGAAATCACTCTCTGTTGATCAAATCAACCAAATCATCTTTTTTCTGGAATTAGGGCAATCAACCTGCCAAATCTCTGTTTCTACTTGTTTCAACCACTCCACCATCAGCCATATTCGTGCCAAACACTGTTCTGATCTTCCCAAAGGCTCTGGTGGCCTCCATCCATCATTTCATTCACTGATATATGTCATGCCATTTGACTCATTAGTACTGGGAAGGCTGAAAATGCTGTCCAAGTGACCAAAACCCTTCAGGATATCAAGAACCAGCCCATCTCCTCACAAAATATTCATTGTCACTTGAAGAAAGCTGGTATGAAGGCTGTGGTGAAGCAGAAACAGCCACTTCTCTCCAAGTGTCATAGGAGAGAAAGATTAGATTTTGCTTTGAGCCATCAGGATTGGACAATGGAGGATTGGAAGCATGTTGTATGGTCAGATGGGACCAAAATCAACCACATTGGCTCAGATGCTAGGAAATGGGCTTGGAAGAAGACAGGAGAAGGCCTAAGTGATAGGATTGTAGAGGGTACAGTCAAGTTTGGAGGAGGATCAGTGATGCTGTGGGGTTGTATGACTTGGGAAGGAGTTGGAATGGCTTGCAAGATTGATGGTAAGATGGATGCTAACCTTTAAGTGCACAATTTTGAGGATGAGCTCCAACAAACCCTAGTGGATTATGAGTTTACTCCAGAGGACATTATCTTTCAGCAGGATAATGACCCTAAGCATACAAGCAGGAGGGCAAAGGAGTGGTTGAAAGAGCATGGATTTGATGTTATTGTATGGCCTGTTCAATCTCCAGACTTTAATCCCATAGAGCATCTATGGTTTCTTTTCAAAAGAAAACTGGCAAAATACCTTAAGCCATCCAAAGGAGTATTGGAATTATAGGAGAGAATTCAATCTATTGCTGGATGATGTCTTGCCAGTGACCACTCTCTCTGGCTGACATGATGCTCCACAGGAGCTCTCAATGACAGGAAGATACACAAACAGAGTTATATGTCTGCAAGGTGTTCTTCAAGTCTCCTATGCATGAGACTTGCTTGAGGGAGAACAAGGAGTGAAATTTCCTGCTATCTGATGGACCTAGGGTCAACCTAAGGATTGCCATTAGTGGCTCCTTTGTGAATGTAGGATATTGCTTGTTTATATCAGGTATTAGGTGATCTCAGAAAGGATGAGAGCAATATATGCCTCAAAGAAGATCTGTCCTTCTCAGATGATGACACAAGAACATCCACATAGACATGATTGTGCTTGGAGATGAGTGCCTGTTTTCTCATAAATGGAGCTAGATAAATGGATATGTTGAGCCTACACCTAAAGGTGTGTGTAACCCAGACAAGGCTGTTGACATCAACAGAGGTTTGTATCTGCAGTATGTGATCTACATTAGCATGTCTTATCATTGTATATGTATACACAAATGGACAATCAGACATGCCAATTATAGTTGAAAAGGGGCATGACTCATCTATATTGGTGGGATGTATCATTGTATTTACACAAATGGACAATCAGGCATTTCCATTAGTCTTGTAATATCAGCCACAAGCAAGACTCAGAGTAGCTTGATTACCATGCTCTCACTCCCCCTCCATGTAGTATGAACCTCATCAAAATTTCTTAACACAAGACTGACTGTCTTGGCAAGGGTACAGAATGTGTCATGATCAGTGGATCAGAC
>JBBPMG010000143.1:0-45164 GCA_038090195.1 Boletellus deceptivus
ACTAATATAGGCGGTACTACCACATCCAGTTGGTACAGCAATGCTCAAGTATTTATACGAGTCCATGTACAGTACTTTTCCCCAGCTAGTTCTACACAATCTACATGTAGTGACTTAGCCATCCATGAGTCCTTTCATGAAAGGATAGTGAGACCAGGATCTCTATTAGTCTCGCACTACTACCGAAGTGTGCTTGACAGCTAGGACTACGTGTACATGTAACACAGACAACTGGGACATAACCCTTCTTCCTGTGTTCTAGTTCATTAACACATTAGATGTCGTCCTCCATGACAAAATCACCCTGTCCACCCCAACTGACCTCTTTGTCATCGATGCCCTGGCCACTTTAGAACAAGATTGCTCCATTCTTCCTCAAGTTTCTCACTCAGATTGGCATTTTGACAAGGGATCATTATATTTCAAGGGTTGACTCTATATTCCTGAACCTGCCTGTTGAAACTTGGTCCATTCTGTTCACACCTCTCTGACTGGTGGACATGCTGGATATTTCCAACTCTTACACCTGTTACAATATGACTATTGGTGGCCAGGTCTTTCTGGCTTTGTGTGAAAGTACATCACCAGCTGCACCACCTGTCAGGCATCCAAAGTTCTCATACACCCTACACTTCCCCCAGCACATCCTGTGGCCAGCAAAGCCACTCACCCATTTCAGTCAATCTCCATCAATCTCATTACTAATCTTCCTCTGTCTGCCAGCTTTGATTCCATCATGGTCATGGTCAACCACGTCCTCATGAAGGGGGTAATTTTCACCCCATGTTCCAAAACAGTGGATGTCAAGGGCATCACCTCACTCTTTTTCCAGAAAATATTCTCTCATTTTGGATTACACAACAAATGCATCTCCAATCATGGACTGCAATTTGCCTCAGCCTTTGCTAGAGAACTTACAAGACTCTTGGAATATGATGTGGCCTTGTCCACCACCTACCATTCCCAAACTGACAGAGAAACAGAACAGGTTAATCAGGAACTTGAAACATACCTCCATATCATTTGCCAAGGAAACCCTCATGTATGGTCCAACCTCCTCCCAATAACAGAATTCTCTCACAATGCTGTAGTACATTCCATCACCAAACAAACCCCTTTTTCCCTCATGATGGGATATGAACCTCATGCCTACCCCCCTCTCAGAACAACCTTCCTCCCAGCCCTAGAACAATGTCTCACTCTCCTCAAAAAGGCACAAGAGGAAGCACAGCAGACACATCACATTGCCAGATAATAGATGGTAGAATGGATCAGATCAAAATTCAAACCCTGGAAGACAGGTGACAAAGTATGGCTTGATAACAGAAATCTCCAAATGCAGTACACCTCTTGCAAACTAGTACCCCAACAGGAAGGTCTGTTTGAAATAGAATGGGTTATCTCTCTGGTGGTATACCAACTGCAGCTACCTCCCACCTGGAAGGTACACCCCATGTTTCACACCTCCCTCCTTTTCCCATATCAAGAAACTGCAGAACACAGCCCCAACTTTATTAATCTGCCACCTGATGTCATCACAAGAGAAGACCAGTATGAGGTTCAACAAATCCTAAGTCATCAAGGTACTGCCAGCCAAAGACAGTACCTCGTCTCCTGGAAAGGATATTCTGCAGCTTAGAACACCTGGGAACCCAAAAGGAACTTAACAGGGGCACACCAACTACTAAATGCATATAAGACCACTCAACCCAAGGAATTCCCCCCAACCAGATGATGAAGACACCTGAGTTAGCACAACCCTTACAATACAAATAGCTACCATGAGTTCCCTCCCCATCCTCCCTACCCCTGCTTTTTGTCCTTCTCATTTTCTACTTTGCTTTCATTTTTCTACCTCTTTTACTCTTAGAGCTTTGCATCTGGGACTCCCACCAATGCATTATCAGCATATGGAATGACATACACTACACTATCACTATCACCATCACCAGTCCACCACAACCAACCCCACCACCTGATCATGAACTCTCCAATCCCATTCAGCCATAGGAGTTACCCAAGTCCAAAAAGACTTGGAGTTTCTCTGTGATGTTTCCAGGGGAGGACTCCACCAACAGGGGGTGGACCAGCAATGCCAATCCAGGGTGATTCACCCAAAGTCATATTAGCCCTGGAGCAACTATTCCAACAAGAGGCCAATGTCTTCCTTCCACTAATTCTTAGGTTATACTCTTTCTATGTGCATGCTTGTCAACAAACAGTAGACCTCCTTGCCTCTTCCTGAACCATAGAAGAATTGGGGCTTCCCCATTGGATCACCACTGTACATAGCTTGACACACTTGGGGCAAGCACAAACTACCCTTTTTGAATTGTTTGAAGCTACAGGACTCCTCCATCTGATATACTGACTACCAGAACATCTCTACCTTTCATTCCTCTGCATTCACTTGGCCTTGCTCTCTGATGATCAACAACAAGAATATCATTGACAGGAGCAATTACCAGACAAGATAGACCATCCTGGACATGCCAACAACAGCCCCAAGTCTCCTGTTGTACCACACTTGGTATCATCAGAGCCCATACCCATTCCACCACCAGCAATCAATTTCACCACACTTATCCCCAGTACCCTGCCATCTAACTCCATTCCCATTCCAGAGATATCAACCTGACCACACAGAAGCCAATCTATTCATACCCAAATCTTTCCTTCATGATTGGGACTGCCTGCCTGATATGAGGAGGGAAATTAGACCTCAGAGGAGGAATCCCCGACTATTGCAGCACACCAGAGGCATGCAGTGTGTCATCAATGTAGATCCCTCAATCACTACCACATCAACTGTCTCTACTACTCCTGCCCCTTCTGTCATACCACAGCTCCAGAACATCCACAATATGCCTGCCCCCTCTATCTCTGTACCACTTGCAGAGGAACTGGCCATGTGGCAAGTGCTTGTACCCAGGTCACTGCCTACAACAACACTGGACCACATTGCAAGGGAAGTACTCATGGATCACCTCTCCTTACACCCATCTCCTCTCTGTCAATCTGGAATGGTGTCTCAAATGTACATTGGAGGTAATGTTACAGTTTCCTACAGGACAACACACTCAGTCAGCTCCTTCATATACTCAGCAGCCTATACTGACAACTCATACCCATGCATTGCCCCACCAAATATGGAACTTCCACTAGATGCAGCATCTCTCTCATTGTATCTTGATCTGATGATGATTCTCTAATCGGCATCCTCCATTTGTACTATAGACAATTAGTTCCCATATCCAGACATTGATCTCTCCTATAGTGCATCTCTCATTGCACCACATTTCTCCATATCCCATATTGGGTAACTCCAACTACTATAGATGGCACTTACTAATTCCTGTTGGTATAGCTCTGTCCAAGTATTTATACAAGTCCATGTAACAGTATCTCTCCAGCTAGCTCTATACAATCTACATGTAGTTACTAGTCATCCATGAGTCCATCCTGTGGGAAGGATAGTGAGACTGGACATCTATTAGTCTCACACTACTATTGAAGTGTGCTTGACAGCTAGGACTACACATACACATAACAGAATCATCTCCAAACTTGAGAGTTCTCTCCACCAGCCTATCATTAAGCCTCTCTCCTGGCTTTTTCCACACCCACTTGTGTCCATCTGACCATACTACTCTTTTCCAGTCCTCCAAAGTCCAATCCTTGTGAGCATAGGCAAAGTCTAGTCTAGCCTTGCAATGCTTGGCAGAGAGAATGGGTCATTTTTGCTTGACTACAGCCTTCATACCAGTTTTTTTCAAATGCTGGTGAACAGTGTTGGGATTAAGAGGTTGGTTGATGATATTAGTGAGGGCCTTGGTCACTTGGACAGCATTTTCTCCCTTGTGAGTAGAGATGAGATGAATAACATGATGAATATTAGCAGCAGAAAGTTTGGATGGATGACCTCCAATGGACTTTTTGCAAGTTGAACTGCTCCTTGGAACGAAGCCTAGAGATAGTGGAGACATTGAGACCAGTGGAAGAGGCAATGGAGCAAGCAGAATGGCCAGAATCAAGCATAGTCAAGATAGTGTTCTTTTGAGTGGAGAAGATGGATCTTATGATGGTAGAAGCTGGAAAGAAAGAAGTGTGTGAACTTTTTCAAGCTCAGACATCATATTTATATGTGTATCTTTGTTTACAGGACCAAACAAAAACAAAAATCCCTTCATTTGGCCAAGATTCAACCTTTTAGCCTAAAAGTGAATAAACCTTTGCAATGGAGTAGCTGTTTTAGGATTGACATATCTCCACAGCCACAAGTCCAAATCACATGATCTAGGGACAGATTTGTGGCCATGAGGCAGTGCTACCATGTGTCCCACCAATGCTAAGCAAGATTCTCATGCCATTAGCTGTTATATTGCAAGTAATATACAACAGTAAAACATTGCAAGGGTTTTTTCACTTACTGTATCTAATGTAGTATCTGGGGGTGTGGGAATTTCACTTAGTGTTGGTGGAGGTGTGGGAACTACATACCCTCAGCTACAAAAATGGTCCCTGGGTCATGTGATCTAGATTGAAGGGTGGGAAGATATTCCTATTCTAATATGGATATGTCATTATAACAGTTTTGTACCTTTTAATCATCATCAGGTATTTGAGATATATTAGTACTTGGTATATCCTCTCTTAGCTTTAAGCACTGCCTCAATCCTTCTAGGCATACTTTCAATCAACCTCTGACACTCCCTAGTTTCTATTGCCTCCCATTCCACTTTAGTTCTCTCCCATGGTTCATAGACTTCATTAGGAGGATGTTCATGCTGTGCAAGTCCTCTGTTGAGACAACTCCAAAGATGTTTAATGGGGTTTAAGTCAGGAGACTGTGCAGGCCACACCATAGTCCTCAACTCCTACTCTTCAAGCCAGTCTTTGACCTTTTTGCAAGTATGCTTGGAGTCATTGTCCTATTGAAAGATAATGTTAGAAGGATTGAGATCATAATACTGTATGGTATTCAGCAGTTCATCCTTCAAAAATTGAAGGTAAAGGTCTCCATTCATCCTACCATCAATCTTGACAGCATAGCCAACTCCTTGCCAAGTCATGCAATCCCACATCATCACAGAACCTCCTCCAAATTTAAGAGTTCCTTTGACCAATCTGTCATTAAGCCCCTCTCTTGGTTTCTTCCATGCCCATTTGCATCCATCTGACCCCAAATAATTGACTTTGGTCTCATTAGACTATACCACCCTCTTCCAGTCCTCCAAGGTCTAATCTTTGTGAGCATAAAAAAAGTCCAAACATGCCTTGTGATGTTTGACAAAAAGTAAAGGACATTTAGACTTGACTACAGCTTTCATACTAGCTTTTCTCAAGTAATGACAAGTGGTACTAGGATGGAGAGGCTGGTTGATAACATTTGACATGGTTTTGATGACCTGGACTGCATTTTCTGCCTTCTGGGATGCAATAAGATGAACAGCATGTTGAGTAATACTGACACCAGTAGTGGAGGCAATAGCACAAGTAGAATGACCAGCATCAAGCTGGGAGAGAATACATAGTATTCTTTTGAGTAATAGAGAGGAATCTCATGATGGTGGTGGTTGGAAATCAAGAAGTGTGGGAACTTTTTTAAGCTCAGATACAATGTTTAAATGTATACCTTTGTTTGTATAACAAACAAATATCAACAATCCTCTCATTTGACTGAGATCTCATTATTCATATCAAAAGGTGCAAAACTGTTACAATAACATGTCCATATTAGAATAGGAATATCTTCCCACCCTTCAATCTAGATCACATGATCCAAGGACCATTTTTGTAGCTGAGGGTATGTAGTTCCCACACCTCCACCAACACTAAGTGAAATTCCCACACTCCCAGATACTACATTAGGTACATTATGAAACTATCAAACATTGTAACAGTTTTGCACCTCACTGTATCTAGGTATTTATATGAGACCCTCTTGTACCAAGCACCCTTAACTAGTTCTATGCAATCTACACATTAGGATCTGTTCATCCACTGCTCCATGCACAGCCCAGTGAGACTTATCTTCCTCCAGATAGATTCTAGGAAGGGTGACTGCTAGGTTCTGTGTGTATGCATAACACACAATGAACAGCACTCACTGTGACTTGGGATGAATCAAGTGCTGTCAACTCTAGAGACAGTTGAGATGGAGATCACTTGAAGCATGAACATGAGTGTACTGTCAGTGATGCCAGGATTGATGGATGAAATTAAAAGATAGGACTGAGGGAATGTGACCATTTGACAAGACAGTATGACATATATTAGTGCTAGTCTAGTAGTAGCCTACTAGTAAGCACTGATCTGTATGCAAACTCTTTGCTAATCTACCCCTTGGGCAGCTCAGCAGATTTCCGACAGGCTGTCAGCTATCCCATCAGAGTTTCTTGGCTTGCCCCACAGCTTGCTACATCCTGCAAATGATAAACTCTCTAGTGGGTCTTGCAGGATTCGAACCTGCGACTCCGCGAGTTTGCCAAGGTCAGACCCAGGGAAAGGTGGCGCATCCACCAAGTACCAAGTAATCCACGGTGTCAGCAGCTTCACCCACGCACTAACCTTGTCATCGCTAAACTCAAGGCCGACCTGCACTGTCTGCAACACACACCTGGAAGTCTCATCCAGCTTCGACATCTTGACTGCTCTTCCAAGCTTGTGCCCTGGCGGGGCAAGGATTCCCGTCGTCTTCGCACCGGCTTGCGACCGAGGGACATTGTCGCCGTCAATGCCAGGATTTTGTCGCCACGGGCACCACGCTTTAGACAGGATGGCCCGCTTCGGGAGACCGCGGATACTCGAGGCGATACAGCCATAGACCACGACAACGATACAAATTGGCACTCTTTCTTCTCTTCCCGCCACATTATGTGTTGGGCAATTCTAGGGATCGCGGTCCTCTTTTTTGACTGTGCTGGTCAGTTTCGGAATTGCAATGGCTCGCGAGCATCGTTGATTGCAAATGCACCATCCTCTCGAGCCTCTCGAGGGACTTGGCGCAACCAGAGTATAAGAGCGCGCCCAGCGAACGCCCCCGTCGTTACAGACTGTCCCAATCAGAAACGCCTTACTTCTGTGCATCTCCGTTGTGCATAATCCTGTGTGTCTACCGGTTCAACGCAGGGCGACCAAGACACGTTCGAGGAACGAAGCTGCGTCATATCCGCGGCTCGCCCCCGATCATCTGATGCCACCGCAGTGAGCCAACTGCTGACTGCTGGGGATACAAGCCAGAAGACCTAATTAGTGATATGTCTTATGACATCACTGTGGGCCACAGCGTGACGGAAGGATCAAGCGTATCGGACGTGTCAAGCTGCTGTGCACATCTATCAATATGGCGGCTTGTACAGCTATAATGCAGACTGCATCGTTGAATGTGGTACCGATATTCATAGTTCGTGCAGTAATCCGTCAAGTAAACGCACCAGAACTTGTTTACTGACATCTACCCGCGGAATCTCACCCCCACCGAGCCGCATATTTTCTATGTGTACTCTGAAAGGTACTAGAAAATTCTGACCTGAGGAGACGTAAGGATAATCATAATTCAGACCTCGTATGGGTTGTTTCTCCACTGTTGTAGCATGTTGTGTCACAGATCGTGGTCCGAGTCATGGCCCTTGGCTATGTGCAAGGTTACATAGGATAACGGCCTTTATAAGTATGGAGTCCTAAAAAGATAACCTATAAGCTAATCATGCAACCTCTTGTCGGACAGACAAACATGACTGCGAGTACCTGTATGGATGAAAGTCGTCACGACAGCAACGGCCGGAATTCTTAGCAACCTTTTCTTAGGACAAATCCGAGGTGGCCGTCGACGCGAAAAGCCGACTCGGATGTGTGGCTAGCTGCTACGGTATCGGGGGTGTCCTGCCTCCGTGGTTTAGTCCTCAGTACACCTCTTGGATATATTTATTCTCGCTTAGTACTGGCTATAACGGGATGAAAATTGGAGTACGAGGTCAAGGCACTCACGTCGGCAGGGTCACACCGCTATCATACCATGTCGATTGGTCTCTAACCCTAGCAGTATGCCTTGGCCTGTGCGAGGTGTAGATCAGGGTCCTTGTGAGCAGCATCGCAAGGCTACCAGTGCCTCAGCCTTGAGATTTACAATCACAGTGAAAAAGAGCTATCAAGTGAACCTGTGCGCGCCAGATTTAGATTGCGGCGGTTTGACGTTTGCTTCATCTGTGCAAAGGTACCATAAGAGTCCTGACTCGATGTGGGCCGCGTCCCGATACCATATTACTAACACGTCATGTAATCTCGGCACTCCCACCAAGCCCGGTAATAGGCCGGCCTGTGTCGACGCACGCGTGGTAAAGTTCCGCGAGGCGAATCGAACCGTCAAATTGAAAGTTCGGGCTGACTCAAGAGTCGAAAAACACGTCCAAGGTAAATATTTTTGGATAGTAGTAGGTGTTGGTGTGGACAGGTTGGGACTCCGAGTCCGGGAACGCAAGAGAGAATACTTCCGCCACGGCGTTTCGAAACACGGTGCGAACTTGCGAAGTCGTGGCGGAGCTTTGATCACAAGTTCAATGGTGCAATCAAGGCACGGCCTCACAGGACTGGGAGTCTTGCTCTGATGCGGCCACTCAGCGCCGAGGTGGGCGCTGCGGTCTCCTGGTCGCATCATCAAGCCAATACGGCTTGCTGTACTCTTGCTGTGCCGTGGGATCCATCATCCAGCCAGCGGCTGATTTCTGTGTGGTCCTGAGCTACGCATGGCATCCACACAGCATCTCCGTATCAACGAGGTCCCACGTATGCGCGGGCTTGTGCATCCTCATGAATCTAGTTTGGCAAGCAGGTTGATTAATTCCTAGGGCTCCGTTCCCCGAGGAGTAAATGCCTCCATATATAAGGGACCTCTTTCGACCCTTCAAGATCACTATCTCCAGACTCTCCACCCAATACTCAACGAAATCATGTCATGTCCTGTCTCTTCTGTGCTGGCTTCCCCGGTTGCCGCTCACGATCACCATGGGCACTCTGGTGGTAAATGCCCCGTAACAGGGAACACCCATGCTTACTGCCCTCCACAACCTGGCGATCTTAGGTCACCTTGCCCAGCCCTGAACACGCTCGCTAACCATGGTTATTTGTGAGTCATCCCCGACTGTATTTGTGTCCCGCATGCGCTCAATCGTGTATCGTCTCGCCCAAGGCCACGGAACGGCAAGAACATTGGTGTGTTCGACATCGTCAAGGCGCTCCAGAATGGATATCAATTGTCCAGCGTGCTCGCGTACCTGCTCGCATTCGGTGGCGTCTTTCTGCTCGCACAGTACCGATCCATGTCGCTTGCCGATCTCGCACGGCACAACTTGATCGAGCACGACGCCTCCCTATTCCACCTCGACGCGCATAGCGAAGCCGAGTACGCGCCGACGCCCGCGAGCGAGTCTCTCACGAGGGTGACTCTCGAGGAAGGCGGACGCTATCGGCCCGGCCGGATGACGCTCGAGGACGTGGCCAATATCCGGGTGAAGCGCGAAGCGGAATCGAGGCCGCTGGATGGGGTGCATGCGGAGATTGCGCGCGGGGAAATGGCGATTGCAATCGGGATACTGGGTGGGGCTAACGCAGCGACGGAGGGCGTCGACATGGACGTGCTGCGTTTGTGGGTGCTGCAGGAGCGACTACCCGACGGCTGGGAGCCTGACCACACCCAGGGATTGTACAAGACCTACCGCATGGCGACCGTCGTGCGAGAACAGATGAAGGCGATCAAAGAAGGAAGAATACACAATGTGCTAGAGGACGACATAGCATCTCGGTCGGAGGAGTCAGCAAAAACAAAGTGACCGAGTTTGTCAGGACCTTATCTTATTTATATCAATTGATCATCATTTTTATCTTATTGGACTTGTATCATTAATTGCATCTAGTTTACTATACCCATACATACATACTGAAGCTTTGTATTGCATGTTTAGTAATGTGTTACCCATCTCTCACTACTTTTCTGTTGAAGCCTGGCCCAATACCACCCATTCTGACACTGGAAAACAGGCGCTGAACTGATTCCACGGCTTCCACAGCAACACGCTTCCAAGGCTCACAACAAGTGATTGTGGTTACGGGGGCATTTTTCATTTTGTACCTTTATTTATTTATTTATTTCATCAATTAACTGAGGAGCGGAAAGCTCAGGGGTCAAATCCTACCGTCATGAAAGATTTTGTTCGGCAACTGATAGCTTACATGGTTGTTGTTCCACATTTCCCTGTGTTTGACCTTGAACAGACTCTCCGGGAGTCGCGGTCTCCAATCCTACGAAACCACTTGGGTGCTTTAGTGGGCGGTGATGCTCGGCGAGTCGGCGGTGACGTTGTAAGGCTCTTCACGCGATATCTCGTAAATGGGTTTCTTCCTGAAAGTGGGCGCTGAATCCTTGCCGTGCATCGTGGGACCAGCTTCATGTAGTTGCCCTCTGCCATTGTCCTGGAAAGATTTTGCACACCCAATGGACCTATTCAGCAATATCTCGGTTCCAAAGATAGCATTCGAGTCGTATTACCTAATAATGCTTTTGCCTGTTATCATAGATTTTGCTTGGGTGCATTTCCACAGCACCCGCTGTGGAAATGCAGCCACCTACAACAACTTTGCCGAGCTACCACATAGGCCCAGCTTGTCAGGCCACATCGGAGGCTGTCCACTCCACATGGACTCTGCAAAGAACACTCTGCGCTCCATCGAGCTCACTGCGAAGTACGTTCAAAATGCCATTTCTCGATATTCCACTCTTAATGGTCTCAGGCAAGTCCGGCAGTACTCTCTCGTTCAGCTTGACTCCGACTTTCAAGCAATCGTGGGTGCCTCTCGTGCGGTCCTCAAGGTCCTGGATGACCCGCTGTTACGTCGTCATCACATGCGCAGTGACCGCAATCCGGTCCAGTGGCTGTCTGAACCTGAACTATGTTTAGACGCGTTGCGAGAGATGGAGAGGCTCCTCGGCATCGACCATGATGTCCAGGCGTTCTCTGGTTACGCTCTGACAAGATCTGCTTACGAAGAAGGCAACATCCACAAGGCCATCGTTCATTTCGAGCTCCACAACGCTCACATTGACTTTTTGATCACAACAACCATCTGGTAAGTGCGGTTTGACTTGGATGGTCTCGCATATGATGGCGTCACACAGGAACTACGAGAACAAAGCGCTGGGGCAATCTGTGGCCCCACCTTCTGAAACCGAGTATGTCATCGTGACTTCTCTTTGAGTACGCACTCAATCTTTACCCTGCAAGCGCGGATCTGGTGCAAGGCGGCAAGCAACCTTGCTCCTTAACGGGAGAGCAACAGACAAAAATTGTCTGTATGTCCAGCAAACAGTCGTCTGCCCATCTATTCTCACCAACGATGTCACCCATCCAGCCCAGAAATTGAACAAGCTATTGAAGATACTCGATCCTTTGAATTGCTCCAAGAAACATGAAGGCACATTGGCAATACGGCAACCAGGTACATGCGAGTGGTTACTTGCCTCGGATACGTACAGGTCATGGCGAGGGGGCACGAACACATTCCTGTGGCTGGTGGGGAAAGGTAGTAGTTCTGATCAACCAAGCGTTTGAGTCGCTGATCTGATCCTAATCATAGCTGGTTCTGGAAAGTCGGTTCTAGCGTACGTGCATGCTACATGTCCTTGAGGCGGAATTGTTGACCATTTGAGTAGTTCTTCCGTCATCAACGATCTCAATAGCACCGAAGAGCACAAGCAACTCGTGGCCTATTGCTATTGCGATTTTCGGTACAGTGCATCCACGAGCGCATTAGAAGTCATACGTTCCCTTCTTGCTCAGCTGACAGCCCTCTTCTGCGCCGCCGTAACGGACGAAGAGTGGTTACTCGACGAACTACTCAAGGCTGCCGAGAGCCGCGTTGCTCCCTTCTATTCTGCCAAAGGAGTCTCGCGTTACGGTAAAGTCCCCCTCTCCGGGAGAGGGCTCTGGCGGAATCCCCTGGTAGGGCGTTAGACTGGTAGCTGATACCCTAAACGGCCTTGAAACGAGACGGTCAGGGTGGCAGCAGCCCACTGGTGAAAGCTTTCGCAGGCTCGAAACCGCACCCTCCCAGTTTCTCAACTTCTTCTTCACCCGTCCCCGCTCGTACCATGTGAGGTGATCCCACAGCCCGGTCCCGATCCATGGCGAGGGTCGACCGACGGACGAGCAAACGGGTGGACAGTCCAGATATCCCCCCCCTGTCAAGCGAGGTAATGGAATGCGTTGCCACCGCGCTCCTTCCCATTGCTTGATCTGGGTCACAGCGGTGCCACTCGTCAATAGGCTCAGAGTGGACCGTCGACGTCAACGCGACATACACAGCCGAACACACTGTACATTGCCGAACTGGCGGCTGCAGCGGACAAGCCGAGGCATAGCGTGCGGCACCCGTGGCCTGGCGTTGACGCTCCTCAGTGCACGTGTCCGTTTCCCGGCCGAGTCATCATCATCCTACGCTCACGAGTGACGACACCTCCTTCAAGTTGGGGGGGGCCTCGTAATATCCCCGATGGCCCGCTCCACGAGGGATACCCTCACGGAAGAACCGCAAAAGCACGTGCCGCGGCACGACTGTAAAACTTGGACTGCTGGCAAAAAAATAAAAGAACTGGGGTTCCTTCGAGTCGGACGGGCTTCTAAAAAAGTCCGCTCAGGTTTCAGCCGTTTTCAGGCCAAGCCCGACCGAGGACCGGCGTGTGTGTGCCCGTTCACATGTTTCATCAAGTTCAGTGACGCGCCTAGAGCTCGCCGGCGAACCCCTCTTGATTTAAGCGCCTAGCACGACTATCACCACGTCGTGCGTGTCGCTTCCCATCAGTCGCACGTCGTTCAACCCGCAACGACAGACGTGCCACTCGTCTCCAAAGGCCGCGATGATCTCCAACCCATCGCCTTTTTCGTCGTCCCCCCCTGGCAAATGATGGCAACGTCGTATTGTATCGGGTAATCAGGGTATCTGTGTATTGGAATCTGTAACATGGGGGCAACGCGACCAAAGCGTCTCTTTTTACTGTACGGTGAGCGTAGCGTCGATGTACACTTCCTCACTCGTGCCTACAAAGATCTTGAAGTCACCAACCTCGACGTCCCACCTGTGACTGGAACATCATTGGAAAAAAAAAGAAGGGGGGGAAAAGGTGTCAGGATGCTTTCATCAAGAGAGGAATGACAAGACTTGCTCCGAAGTCCACACCGCAAGTTGTCTCGATTCCACTGTGAGAGTCACCGTCCCTGATTGTCCTGCGCTGCAAAAAAAAGAGAAAAAAAATACAGTCGATCAGAAATACAAAAGGACCCGGAACCCTGCCAAGAGCACACTCACACGACGTGCACCTTGGTAAAACTAACCAACTGCTTGTTGGGAGTGACCACAGAACTGACCAAGTCTGTCATGTACACCTGTTCCCATAACCGGACGGCTCAGCGTGTCGAACGCGAACGAGGCAACGCTTGGCGTAAACATCCCGCACTCACCTGGACGACTTCCTGGCCGTCCATGGAACCGGTGTTGTGGACAGTCACGGACACGTTGAAATCGTCGTTCATCCCGATCGTCGAAGGAGACAACTGCAAGTCAGTGCTGAGGCACCCAGAAGTGTAAATTATGACCGCCTTTCAATGCAAGTAGGGAACAGCTCCCAACGCACTAGTTGAACTTCGTGTAACTCAGCCCACGACCAAAGCCCCATATAGGCATAGGGTTGTTGAGGACGTACTAGCAGGGACTCCAGGTCACAGAAGGGAGAGACTATCGTGTCCGAGAACACTTACCTGATGCCCAAATTCCAGAGATCCGTTAGCATACACTCTGCCAGCATCAATCGGTCGTGCTCCTTTGAGGTAGTTGTAAAAGACGGGTAGGGTGCCAACGTCTCTTGGAAACGATACAGGAAGTTTGCCTGTCAAAATGTTTCAGTGGCAAGTGTAAACAACAACGGCACCAAGTGTACCAGAAGGGTTGACAGCCCCAAATATGATCTCGGCGAGGGAAATGCCACCCATATCCCCTGGATAAAACTGCTGCACCACGGCGTCCACGTCTGCGACACGGTTAGAAAGACTAAGCCAGCAATGAAGATAGTACTCGCTCTCTGCAATCCAAGTATTGGCGATGGGCTTTCCGCTGATATAGACCACGATCGTCGGAGTACCAGTAGCTTGAATCGCTTGTACCAGCAAGGATTGCGCCCCAACAAGATCGAGATCGGATAGATCGATATGCTCGCCCGTGGTCGCATTCGACCCTGGAGCCCACAACTGTGTTTGATCCAAAGACCATGTGCCAACGCCGAGGACGACGACATCAGATTTCTTAGCTGCAGCGACCGCGTCTGCAAAACCAGATTGGTCGTTTGACCAAAGCTTGCATCCTTCTGCATAGTTGATCTTGACAGACGTGTTGGCAAGAAACTCGGTGAAACCTTGCAGGGGTGATATGCCATTGTTTGATGCGTTGAAGAAGACATAGTCGCCAAGCTACGACTACCGTCAGTAATTGGCTCGCTGTGGAGTGCGGAATGCTAACGCACTGTAACTCTGTTGATCTGTGGCCCTATGAGTGCAATCGAGCCGATATTCGTGCTCAGTGGAAGTATGCCGTTCCTGTTCTCAAGAAGGACAATGGCCTCTCGTTCCATTTGATGGAGAATGTCCCTAGCGGCTTGAGTTCGCAAGGCCGAAGCGTAATCAGGGTCAGGAAACGGGTCTTGGAGTGACAAATAAGTGGCGTCCACAATCGGATGATCAGACATACTTTCGAAAAGCCCGAGGGCAAACTTGGTTCTGAGGATGGTCTTGACGGTCTCATCAACATATTTGACGTCGACAGTTCCGTTTGCAATTTGGCCTAGAAAAATATCAGCAAGTAAGTAAATCTAGATGGGACGTACGAGCCTGGTAGCGTGAGGTAAGTAGTGGAACCACCACCCATTTCGCCACTCAGACCGTTCTCGAGCGTGAGCTTTGCGGCACATTCCCTCGTGGAGCATACTTGATGGTGAGTAATCAAGAGGTCCACGGCGCCCGCGTCACTGGTGACAAAGTATTCGTAACCCCATTCGTTACGGAGCTATATTCGCTGTTAAGACTAACATCGTTGCAGTCAAGTGATCCACGACTTACAATGTCGGTCAGTAGATCTGCGACAGTAATCAACACCCATCCAACGATCGAAAAGCGACTTACATTTGCTGGCGACAATCGGGACCCCATCATAACTTGAGTAGGAAGTCATTATTGACAGTGCGTCCCTACACGCATAGAAAAATGGCGCGAGATAATAAACTCGGAGATCGCGCTCTCCCCCAGAGACGGGAGCGGTATTCCTGCGTATCACCTATCATCATCGCGCGTCCTAGCGATCGGTCCTAAACTCACAATCCTCCTTGTGGGCTACCATAGGCCGTGAAATGTTTGCACACCGCGGATACTGAAGCAATCGCTGTGTCGCTCGCGTTGCGCCGGCGGCCGGATTGGATACCGTCAACGTATGCGCGACCCATTTGGCTTGTTCTGACAAATTGTCAATAAATGTGCAAAGGGATGGGGAAGAGCGGTACAGCCAAGGATCCTCGCCATAATTTTCTTCTACTCTACCCCATCGGAGCTCCCGGGACGAGTCAAGGACAGGTGCAAAGACCTGATTGTAACCCAAGGCTTCTGCCTCTCTGGAAATCACCTTGGCCACCTCCTCCAGGAGCTGTGTGTTGAAAGAAGCAGCCATTCCGATCGAGGACGGAAACAACGTTCCATTGTTCGTAAACCCATGAAGACCTGATGCCCGTTCAAGACCCGCTCGAGGGCGGGTGAGAAAAAGAAGGAATCTCACCCTCAGTCTGCATGAGAGCGGGTATGCCGAGGGTAGTGTTCTCCATCAAGTATGTTTGTCCGACCGTAATGGTGTAAGCGATCTTGTCCCAAGGTGCTCGATAGCCGGCCCAGATCGCTCCAGCCTTGTGCTCCATCACGTCTTCCTACGCCGACAGAGTAAGCTTTGAAACCCTACATGAGAAAGTAGACAATATAGCATACCAGACCTGTTTGATTATGTGTGAGCGTATCGTCTAGCGGGTCCGTCATGTTCATCCATCCGCTGATGTCACCCTGTATGCTAAGCCTCGAGGCTCAGGCCACGGAGACGCAACAGTGACGGGACCATACTCACAGCTGGGAAACCTTTTCTTGCACCGTCATCCGTGGCAGCAAATCGCTCACCCGGTCTTCGATCGATGCGTTCGGGTTCTTGTAGACGGGAAGCGATCCGTCCCGGTTGGTCCCTCTCGATTCGGTAGAGAAGGGCGGGTCATCGCGCACCCCGAGCTGATTGGCGGCAGCGGTCGAGAGCAGCGCGAGCAAACCTGCTAGAAAGGCAGTCCAAGTGGGGGAGTGAAGCCAGAAGTTGGTCGTCTTCATGGTGCCGTCCCCGCGGTGGAGGGAAACAGCTCGAGTCGGACATGGTTTTTGTACGCCAGATCAGGCTGGGCCCGACGTCGTTTCGGGAGGGCGTCGCCATGCGAAAGAAGGTCAGAGTTCGATGTGGTGAGCGACCTGAAACACCCACTCCACCGTCTGCAGGGACGCAGGATGAGCTCTATTTGACAAGCGGCACGCGGTGCCATCCGCTGGTCGGCGGTCCGCTGACGTCGCGGTTTCTGCCAGAGACCGAGTGACTGCGGCGAGGCTCCCTCGGAGTAAAGTACAGAGACCGGGAGTGCGTCACGAATCGACCACTACCTCTTGGACTGTTGTGTTTGGGCATGCCAATTATGTGGACTACCCTTGGTACGGCAATTCAGGTATTGCATCGTACAGAACAGCCGGCGCAAGTCCTCCAGTGACAGAAATTCTTGTAAGGCGTCGGGAAGGAACCTACCAAAGTGATGTTCATCACTCGGCTTGTTGACCAGAGACACGCGTTCGTGTTCTCATCTCCCCCGCTTGAGCCGCAGCTCTGGATCCTCATACTCCCTGTTTCCCAAGTCAGCAGGGTGCCGGTCGTCATCCCCACTGGACTCCCGCATCCAGCCTAGTAAGCATCCCGTCCGCGGCGACTGGTTGTGGGGCCGAGAAGGTGTCGACTGTCATGCAACCGGGTCAGAGTGCTCGGCTACCATCGCATGGCCTCCCTGACAACCCAGACACTCCATCACTCTGAACCATGCGCCTAGACTGGTCTCGAGGGACATGGATAACTGTAGCGTTTTGAAGCCTGGCTTGGATGTCGTGCGCTCAGATCCCAGCGGCCAACCGATCGCAGTTGGTCGGGTCGTTTGGTTCGCGCACACGCCTTTGAATGGGGATCACGCCCGACGGCCGGACGAGGAGGGACGGAAAGCATCGCAAGTCGTTCTGTGAGCGGCGAGACCAACAGACGAGAGGTGGGAATAGAAAGGGACCCGCTTATGTGGCCAACGCCGCTGATGCGAACAAGGGTCCGCGCAGAAACCCGTGCTTGCTTTTGCCCTTGACTTGGGATGGGTTTCGGAAGCCTGGTGGGCCTGGTCGCCTTGGTGTATTCGCTCTTCGTTGCGACGCCCAGAAATCGTTCTGTCCCTCACCCTTTCAGCGAACCCCCCAGCGACGCTGTCGACCATGTCAACCCGTGAGGCCCAGTCCCCGTCTCGTCTGCCGTCGCTCGCTCACTTTTACAGACTGATAGGCAACGGGGGGGACTCGCCGAATGGCTCGGGCGGGATGATACCCTCCACCGCGCCCCCGTTCGCGATGACGCGGTGGGTCGCGCAGACGAGGGCAAACTACGTTTCCGTCACCCCATACAATCACACCGACACCTCTATCCACGGCTTCCAGGGAACACACCAGCCCGCGATCTGGATGGGCGAAAGCGGGACCGTTGCAGTAAGCCCGGGCGCTGGGACGATCCGTTCACGGTTTGAGGATCGCGGCATGGCGTTCAGCCACGACCAGGAGGTGGTCTCGGCCAGCTACTACCGCGTCGAGTTGGAGGCTACCGAGGGTGGCACGATAGTCGCCCAACAGAGTGCCAGTGGGTATCCGTCTGTCGATCCAGACCCTGTCGGAGCTGATTTCCGTGTCTGTAGCTTCTCGTGTCGGACATTTACGTTTCACCTTCGCGGATACGAGCGTTCCCTACGTCTTGGTGGAAGCCACCCGACCTTCCGTGATTGGTTCGTCGGACCCTAACAACCTCACATACCCGGAGGGCACCGTTGAAATTGACCCCGACAATTTGGAAATCTGTGGAAACAATCCAGAGCGCCAAGACGTCATCATCGCTCCCGTCTCGACGCCCGCCACGAAGTGGAGCGGGTACTTTTGCGCTCGGTTCGACCAGCCCTTTGCTTCGTGGGGTATCGCGCAGAACGGAAGCGTGACCCAGAATCAGACGAGTGGTGCCGGTGCCTTGCTGTCTGCATACGCTAAATTTGCGCCAGAGCTATCGCAGGTCAATGTCAGGGTTGCCGTGTCGTTCATATCCATCGACCAGGCGCGACAGAACTTGGAGAAGGAGATACCGGACGGCCAGTCACTGGAGGAAACGGCAAGGAGCACACGCGCCGCGTGGGCTGAAAAGCTCGATCGAATCACGCTCTCTGGCGCGACGAAAGAACAAAAGGAAATCTTTTACACCGGGTTCTTCCATACCCTTCAAGTAGGTCCGCCAGCAATGATCATGTATGCCTGCTGACTTCGTGTAGTACCCTTACGAACAAGATGAATACGGAAGATATTTCTCTGGTTATGACGACTCCATTCATGAGGGCGTATCTTATACCGGCTATTCGAATTGGGTGAGTCCTCACCTGCTTTTTGCGTCTTGACATTGACTTGTGGTTAGGACACATTTCGTGCGGAATGGGCGTGGCTCATCCTTTTTGCCCCCGAAAGAATTTCGGGAATGGTGCAGAGCATGATCCAGGATTACAGAGAGGTATCCACGCTAGGGATCGCTGGGAAAGTTTGCTCAAGCGCCGTTTGTTTCGCAGGGTGGCTGGCTTCCCATGTGGAAAAACATCATCGGTGAGGCTGCTTTTCACTGGACTAGACTTGATACCGATGCGTTGCAGAGACGAACATCATGGTATGCGCATGAGCACATCCTCACGGTTACGTGCAGTTGATGAGGCCATCTAGGTTGCGACGCACGCAGACTCGCTCATCGCGGAAGCGGTTCTGAAAGGCTTCACTGGTTTCGACCTTGACGCTGCCTGGGACGCGGTGTACAAGGATGCCACGGTACCTCCCGTCAACGACACGACGACTTCGTGAGACCTCTCTTGCATGTCGTCAATATCCCCTGACAATCACACAGATATTATGATCGTGAAGAGGCATGTTTGCGATGCGCGTGTCTGCGCATCGTAGCTGAATCTTCTGCTTTAGGGCGTCGACTACGAGGTTCGGGCTGGTTTATCTTCCGACTACGAACAAAGAGGGTGGGTCGCGGACGACATTCATTCCGAGTCTGCTTCCCGCACACTCGATTATTCTTGTGAGTCCTGTGGTGCTCCAGTGAAGCGAAGATACTGGACATCTTTGCAGACGACGACTTTGCCGTGTCTGTACTCGCCGGCTTACTGAACAAGACTGACGAAGAGGCGTTCTTCCGGGCACGCGCGTTGAGAAACCCTTTTACTATTTTCAATGCTGAGACTGGATTCATGGAGGCACGGAACGCGAGCGGAGCTTGGGCGGGTCCAGACAACGGGTGGACGGAGGGTGACAAATGGGCATACACGTTTGACGTCGTTCACGGCATTCCCGCCCTCGTCGCGCGCAAGGGTGGCAACGCGAGTTTTGTCGAGTTTTTGGACGCACATTTCGATGGGGGTGAGTGACGCCGACGCCTGTTGAACGGTCTTTTTGCGTGATGCTTTTTGAGAGGCCACAACGATCACACGAACGAGGTCTGCGGTGTATTCACGATCCAACCACGTCCGGTGCTAACGCACCTTGTCGCAGCCTTCTCACCACATTCCCTATCTGTATGCCTTGGCCGGTGCGGCCTCCAAGTCGCAAACGCGCATTCGTCGGATTGCACAGTCGGATTACAACGCGACCGTCAACGGACTGTCTGGGGTAAGGTCTCTTGGCGCTCGTCGTCGTTCTCTCCCAGCTCACCCCCACGGGGACCCTCAGAACGAGGACTGCGGTCAGATGAGCGCCTGGTACCTTTTCAGCGCGCTCGGGTTCTACCCCGTGAACCCGGTCTCGGGCGAATACGTTGTCGGGAGGTATTTGCGTTTTTCTTTTCTATTTCCTCTATCTCCTCAACGCATGCCCTGCTCGTCTTGTTTTCTAGCCCCTTTTATGACAAGGTCTCGATCGATCTACCGTCGTCGGACGGGACCCTACAGCTCGAGATCGTCGCCCCAGGTGCACCGACGAATCCGTACGTACGCTCGCTGAGCGTGAACGGCCGCGTGGTGGACCAGCCGATCGTCCGACATGACGAGATTGCACGGGGCGGCGTGCTGTCGTTCCAGATGAGCGACACACCGCAAGCGTGGGCGAGTTCGGGTGCGCGTTGACGGACATTGCACGCACGGAACGGGGTCGACGTTCTTGGTCGTCTGTTTTCTGGCGCCAAATTCTTGCTCAGACGACCGCTTGGTGGTGGTTTGATGTCACTGTCGCTCTGGGCGTTGTCTGCATGTATATACGAGCGGTTAGACTGATATATTTGTGGCAGGTTGGGTGCTCATGCAAGTGTGTAAATCTGTGGCGACGGTGCTGGTCAAGGGAGAAAGAAAAGGAACGATAACCACCGTTCTTGATTGAATGAGTGTGATCATACGAGGTCGGAGCGTCCTGCAACGACCAATAAAAAAGGCGGAATCGATTCGTAAACCGTCGGCGGGTTGCTCGCATTGGAAGCCGTATGGAGCTGATCTGCAGATTTCCACGATGGCTACGCGTACAGACATCGACTTTGGATCGGGTAGGCCGCCCGTCGCAACGTCTTTCGCCCCCCGGCCGGCCCAAGTCATCGTACCTCGACCTTGCGTTCCGTCCAATCTTCTCGCAACCGCCGCTCGACGAGCGTATCCAACTCTTTTGCGATCCCCACGGCGACATCGAGCAGCCGCAGGATCTCGTCCGGCGGGGTGGGTACGCCGCCCGCCTTGTGCAGGACGCATATCTCGCGTTGCGCGTTGAGCGCGACGCTCATCGTCCCCGCGCTCAACCTCTGTTCCAACAAGGACGGATCGACGACGGGGCGCGTCGACGGATCTGGAAAGAACGCGAACGTGACGCAAAACGGGGTGTGGTGCACGGCGAGCGGGACGGGGGCGCGTGCTTCGGGCGCGTGCTATCGTTGTCGACCACCATGATCGGCCATGTATTATGTATTCAGTGGTCGTGGACAGAACCAGAGAGAGACGGACCACGAGGACGTCCTCGCCGACGACTTCGACTTCTGGTCTCCGAAAATGCTTCAAGGCGACGATGCCGGCGAGACAGGCACAGTCGAGCATGTTGCCCGCGTCGGCGAGGCAATGCACTGTGAGACGGAGGTGCCACACCTCGCAAGTGGGTTGAGTTGATGAGCGAAAACGAAAAAAGAAAAGAAAATGGGAGCACGGCACACACCCGTTGTCCTGCAATGACACAAAGCGATTCCTTGTCAATCGCGTCGCTCCGCCGCAGAACCTTGTCAAGCATCCGGGTCAGCGTCACCTCCTCTTCAGACGGCCTGCAGCACCGACAAAAAAAAAAAAGAAGTGAGCGCGGTGGAAAAAAAAAGGAGCGGATCACAGGGCCCACCGACCGAGTTCGTAATCGACCGAGGCCATGGGCGATATCTCGGAGTGGATCGTGATGATGCCTTCGACGGGTCGCTCTGGTTGCGGTTTCACCATGTGCCCGTCGACGTTGGCGATGACGCTGCGTGGAGACCTGTCAGATCCTGCGTGCATTCGCAGGTGCGCGCGCGCGTACCGTGTCTTGCCCATCGCGCACTCGACCCAACCCAGTTCTGGGCCAAAGGTGATCGTTGGCGTCCGTATCTCTAATTGCCCGCGCCCATCCAGACGAAGCGCTTGTTTGAGAGCCTCGTACGTGAACTCTTTCTCGGGCAGCGAGGGAGAATGAGGACGCATGAGTATGATCTCTTACGTAACCGGAGACCCCAAGGACGATGGTCCGTCTGATCACCCACAACCTGCTGGCCTGCCACGCAAAGGGCTGCACTGCCAACAACTTTCCGCTGCTGCTTCAGGACGTCCAAGTGGAGCTGCACGAGCAAGAGTTCAATTCCGACTTTGTGCAGAACATCCTTCCGAGACTCGAATGGCGCGCCCTCGTCGATGCTGCCACGTCGGCGAGTGCTCACGACTACCCTTTTCGTGTGTGCGTTCTAAACGGACGGGCGGGATAGCTTGGCGATACGTCGCTGCCCCCCGAATTGCCAGAGATGACGGACGACGGGCTGTTGCGTAGACTCCACCACGTCCTTCTCGAGGTGCGCCCCCGCGTGCTGACCCCCCTCCCTGCGATCGCTGAACATGCCATCCGCAACACCAGATCCACGTCGTCGAAGGCGTGATGACGTGTCCGAATTGCAAGCACGCCTATCCGATCTCAAACGGGATACCGAACATGGTGAGCTTCGGCGTCGCGACCTTTTGCTGGTCCATGATCGTGCGTGTGCAGCTGTTGGCAGAGCATGAAATCGCTTGATCCTCGCCCTTGTCAGCAGTCGCGTTCGCGGAGGTGTAGCAGGAACTTTCGAAGACGATCTCGGCGTCTGTTTATCAGAGGAGCATTGGGCTGTGATCATCAGATTGGAATTGTGCATGTCATCCGTGTCATAAAATCATTCCGAACGGGTCCTCCGTCGGATATTAATAGCAAACAAATCTGCAGTAGATCTCCTGACTAGAGAGGTAGACGGGATCAGACGCTTCTCAGCGCGAAGCAAGTGGGGGCACCCACCCGAAGTACCCTCCAATCCCCATGGGAAGATTCACCGCCTGGGCGATCGCCCTCGTCACCCATTGACCACCCTTCAGGCGCTCACGAACAAGCCTGCGCGTCATTTCAACCAGGTTTAAAATCGACTCTTCATAGCCCTGCGAGACTGGCCGCTGATTAGTACAAGATGATACGGGCACAGAGGGGGTCGTACCAGAAATGCTCATGTAATGAGGTGGCGGTATCCTGAGCACCATCGCCGATTTGTCGATAGAGCGTATGCTAGCCTCGAACGCATTAATGGTGTTCGCCACACTCTTCTTACAAAGTGTCCACATGTCCATGCCATCCGTTCCTTCCTCTGCCTCTTCTAATTGCTTTGACCAAAGAAGTAGATCGCACTTGGTGAAAACGACGACGGCAGGCACTAGCGCACAGAGGGTAGAGGGTCAATGAACGTCGCCTGACATGAGTAGAGCAAACACACGCTGCAGTTCGTGAGCCAACACCAATAATTTCCTATCACCCTCCTCCAACACGCGGCCACCTGCCCGCGGCATCTCTGCACAGAGCCTGGGGCCGGTGGATTCGGAGGAAAACACGCCGACGGAGCGACCTACCATATCGCATGCAGACGATCCTTCAGCAGCCTCTTGCCATGTCTTTCGCGAAGGAACCGAGCAGCGAGCTCAAAATTGGTGCTGCTTCCAGGCTCGAATCCTCTCGAGTCGTGCAAGACAAACGACTTGTCCCGACAAACGAACTCTTGATCGATGGTCGCTTCGCCAGGTGCGTACTCGGACACGTTCTAAGTCGAGGCGAGCCATCACTCGACACACAGGAGAGGGTGCATGCGGTGACTTACTGCCGCTTGTACCCCCAGCACGTGGTTGATCAAAGAGGACTTGCCGACTCCACCCTGCGAGAGGTGATCAGCCAACACACATGCGCGAATGGGCGGCGGCGGCGACGGACGCGACCAACACACAATATGCGGAGTCTACCACGTGGACGTCGGGCGGTGAATTGCTGGGAAACCGACGACTAGATTGCTTACCGGGGAATGTCGTCGATGGTGTTCATTCCGTCTTGGCACGGAGCGCGGCCGTGATGGAAGAGAGAGAGGGTTACAGCTGCGCAAGCCCTTTGCCCGGGTCTGACACGCACCGGGTGGTTGGTCCCAATTTGGGCTCGAAGGTGCGACTAATGACCGGCCGTGCTCGTGGTATCCATTGTCAGTATATGGCCGACGAGGCGCTCAAGGACTACGACCCGACAGGCCTGTGATATGGCGTTACTCATACCTAGCTCAGAACGCGTGGTTGGAGATTCGAACACTATGGCTCATAACCTGTGATAAGAGAGACCATCTTTTGGCTGGGGGACCCACTTGCGCGCAAAGAACCCTAACCTTGGAATGGGGTTAGCGTGGGAGAGTGAACGTGTCTGGCTCCAAGTTGAACTCGCAAAGGTCTTCCTCCACGAGCCCAGTGAAAGGCATCTTGTTTTTCTGCTTTCCATTGACGACGACATCACCTTTTGGATGCGGCTGCCTACGCTCGCTGGACTGCTGGTGCTGGTCTCTCCAGTCCTCGGCGAACCCTCGAGTTCGTCCGGCTCGATTGCCCACCCCAACCTCCAACCGCTCATCATCCGAGCGGACGCCTTTCTTTCCGCTGGCCACTTTAGCGACGCCGCCAAGACGTACTCGGACGCGATCTCGCTCTCTCCGGGCGACTACCTCCTGTTTTACAAACGCGCGACGGCCTACTTTTCGCTCAGCAGACATGGCAGTGCGCTCGACGACTTTTCCAAGGTGCTCGAGCTCACTTCGGGCGAGTTCGACAAGGCGATCATGATGATGGCCAAGATATACACCAAGGACGGCGATTTCGTGCGCGCCCAGAGCACGCTCGATACCTACTCAACCAAGGTCCCCGGCAGTCCCGCCGTCGACGAGCTGATGGCCGACATCCAGGAAGCCCAGTCTGCCGCAAAGAAGGCGAGCAACGCGAAGCGTGCACAGCTTTGGACCGTCTGTTCGGAGGCGGCGACCCAGGCGCTCCGTGTCGCCAGCCACAGTATCGACATTCGTCGTATCCGCGCCGAGTGCAGTCTCGCAGGCGGGGACCCGCAGGGCGCCGTCGTCGACCTGAGGTTCGACCCGTTCCCCCCTTGTCTGCTCGCGATGGCTGATGTGTGTGTCACAGCCGACTGTCGCACCTCTCTCAGCCTTCAACGTCCTTCTTGATGCGGATATTCCGCCTGGCATATTTCCTCCTTCCACCATCCCAATCGACGTCCTCACACACGTCTCATCTTGCCCCTCTGAAACAATGTTTACATCTAGATCCCGACTCGCCCGCCTGCAAGCCCGCCCACAGGCTCGTCAAGACCCTCGACAAGGGTTTCGCCAAGCTCGACAAGCTCATCCAAGGCAATGACTGGATGGGCGTGGTGAAACACGTCGCCGGACCGTCGAAAGAGTTTCCGGGGGACGGCTTCGCGTCCACGTTTGACGAGGCACTGGCGAAACATGGTTCCCCCGAGCTCGTCGGCTCGTCCTCTTCTGTACCCATTCCCGACGTGCGCCTCTCGAGTCCGCGGCGCGCACACATCCTGCGATCCATGTGCCGCGCGTACACCAAGCTGAATCTGGCCAAAAAGGGCGAGGTGTGGTGCGACGCACTCTTGGGGATGTCGGAGGACGCTCTCAAGGCTGCAACCGAAATGATGTCGGAGGGCAGTGCGGACGTGGACGGTTGGGTAGGCAAGGGAGAGGCACTGCTGATCCGGGAGCAATGGGAGGACGCTGTCAGAACTTTTGAGAGAGCAGCTGAAGGGAGTGGCAGGAGCGACCGCGATGTGGGTATCTCGTTCGCCTCTCAGTCGATTTGTTTATCGACTCGCTTCTCGCCACTCAGGTGCTCGGTCGGCTGCAAAAAGCCCAACGGTTGTTGAAACAATCGAAACAAAAAGACTACTACAAGATCTTGGGCGTTGCACGAGATGCCGACGCCAAGACGATCAAGAAAGCCTTGTACGCATCCCATTATTTATTCAACCAGCGGACGTGTATTTATGTTTGAAATCAGCCGTAAAGCTGCCATGAGCGCTCACCCGGACAAGGGCGGTTCGGAAACCAAGATGGCTGCCGTCAACGAGGCATACGAAGTGCTCAGCAACCCCGGTGAGTGCTCGCTGACGTCCACACGTAATAAAAGCATGGCTTGATGTGATGTTGTCGAATTCGTGCAGAACTTCGCCAGCGCTTCGACAATGGTGATGATCCAAACGACCCGAACTCTCAAGGTGGCAATCCGTTTGGAGGGTTCCAGAACGGTGGTTTCTCGGGCGGTTTCGGCGGTTTCGGAGGAGGCAGCGGCGAACACCCGTTTTCGCAGTTTTTCCAGTCTGGCGGCAGGACTGGCGGGTTCTCGTTCAGTTTTGGACGCTGATTGAGCCGATGGGTGTGGTTGTTCTGCAGGCCTGGTTTGTGGGCATGGTGCCGCACAGCTCGCTGAATGGGAGACCACACGGACTGGAGTGAATGTCGTCACTGTAATATCATATCCCCACTGTCGTTCTCTATCCCCTGGACTGTCGTGGGGATGGGCACCATTTACTTATTAATTGCTAGCCGTTTGCCTGGCTGATGACGGGATGGATTCATGTGGCCTGAGCTGGCTCTCTGAGTGCCTTCATCCTGTCGCAGTCGCTGAGTGCTGCAGGAGGCCAATGACGAAGTGACTACGTAGCTTGGCGGTCATGCATATGATTGAGCACCTAGGGGCTCCGGCATCCCAACTCCACCATGTCTGGCGTCTGCGTTGGCAACGTGGCAGATCGTCTGCCGTCGAAAGAAAGAGGTGAAAACATAACGGTTTTACCACCGCGCGACACCACTCGGCCAACGGTGAACCACATGTGGTCCACCGGACGGACGGTGGGTCGTTGTCGGTATACGGTCCCGAGAGCCCTTCGCACCTCCCCCCCCTCTCATGATTGTTAAAGGGGATGACACTTGACCGACAACCGCACTGTGGTAACCCTCTTCCGAGAATCATATCATAAGGAAATGGCTTCCGACGATGGGTTGCGGGCCATCTGCCTCGTTGTCCGCGTTGATGCTGAGCGCCCCTAGAATCTGAGCAGCTTCATGTATTATGTATTGCCCACGCAATGAATTTAATTCCTGCCTACCTGGATATAGGCTCGGGTCTGCAGTCTTTGTACCTATACTTTCCTTCTCTCTCTTCCGAATCCATGCGCTACCATTGGTGGATTTCCTTGTCAAAGTGTCGTCATAGTATGAATGATCCCCACGGAGTCGTGTCATCGTGTCACGTTAGGATCAAAGTTCTGGAATACTTACGATGAGGAAGAAGAGACCAAGACAATCTAACCCTAACCCTACAATACAACTACTTTTGTTTCGCCCCCGCCCCATGCCTGTCCCTCTTCCCCACGAAAAGCATGCCGAATTAGATGACGAACCCAACGCCCTCAGCGCTTATCACGTTTGCCGCGCTCTCGAGGAAAAGGCTACCACCGAGGAGGATCTCATCCATGCTCGGACACTCGGCTATCTGATTCTCCACGCTCCGTCCTCGAGTGCACGGGTCGAGATCGCGAATGTGATCCATTCCTGTGCTCAGGACGAAAAGAAACTCCTAGATCTTGGAGACTCCTTTCGAAATTGGTTCATTCGTCCGTGTAAGTACTGTATCAACTTCACTGGGAGAGGGGATTCTGGTTGCTGACGTTGTGCACAGTTAAGAAGTTCGGTGGGCGGACACCAGCTACATCTGATCACTCGAGTCGTCAATCGTTCGACACAGCTGGGGAGCGATTGAAGGCATCGATTTGGGAGCCACCAAAGGATCATAAGGAAGCAAAGGCCCAGGTTCGTCATCTATCACGACACGTTGAGACGACGCGTCAATTCACATTTCCTCGCACAGGCTCTCATTCGAGATGGCTTCAAATGTGTAGTGACCGGGAAATACGACGTGATGGCAGAAATAAATTCGCTCGTTGATATCGAAGTGATCTTAGCCAAAGACGGCGCCGTACACACGGATTTGGCCCACATTTTGCCACGGTCGACCTATTTTGACATATCCACGACTGGCACGGATAATTCAGAAAAGGTATACCCCTGCACTTTCTGGTGTTGCTGCGAGCCTTATCGTGCGTCAAAGGATCACTCCGTGTTAGTTTCGGCAGTTTTACACCGTTTCGGCTATGATGTCGAGAAGGTGAACGGGCCAAAGGTGCACTCCCTCTATAACGTTATGACAATGGAAAAAAACGTGCATGACTGGTTTGATCGTCTGGAAATGTGGTTTGAGAGCACGGTGGGTGCCGTGATCGGAAATCGTACACAACTAATGCCTCGAAACCTAGGGAGTCGCGAACCACTACCGCGTACAAACTATCTGGAAGACCTTGAAGGTACCCAAAGAGGTGGAGTTGACCTCGCCAGATCCCCTTGATCTTCCCTATCCTTCTCAGCAGCTCCTAGCCTTGCATGCCACATGTGCCAAGGTTGCCCATCTTTCAGGGGCAGGTGAATACATCGACAAGTCTGATCGTGACACAGACGATCTGGATGTATTGGCAACTGATGGCAGTTCGTCTGCTATCCTGACCAATTCTTTCTCAAAGTCGATGATGTGCCCCGTCGGGATTCAAGATAGATTGATGGAGGTGTAGATAGGTCGCGCAGTACCATATTATCGAAGTCTCGGTAGCACTGGGATCCCCTACGTGGTCTATGTAATGCATGTCGCTGTAACACCCCATAAGGTCTAAGTCGACCATCCACGACTTTCTGAGACTCGGATCGTGAGAGCGTTCACGCTTTCTATGGCATGGCATCATGGGCCCGGCTCAGGGTCGGCCCCTGGTGTTCGTGCTTCAATCAAGTATATAATATATTGCTTCCGAAGAAACTGGAAGTGCCAACCCACGAGCGCAGTACTCTGGCAAGAACTTGGCTCAGCGCTCTTCGAGGGCAAGTGCATGCCAGAAATGGCACCGACGCGGAGATGATGGGGACATCCTCCTTGATGATACCCAAAGACGACACCGTATCTCACTGAGGTCGGAGTCCAAGTCGGTTTATGGTGAGATACCAGACCCCCCATGGACACAAAATGGATCCTCACACCTCGCCGACAAAACCGCATCCCGAATTTCATCGCTGCCATCCTGCCTTCCTCGTATTTGGGTTCCCACGATTGATGGCGTGGTGGTGACAAAATGACCAGTCAATAGTCAGTGGCATTGACCTGGCCAACTCTTTGAACGGGGTTCACTAACCTTTCTATGGGGTTAGCATGGGAGGGTGAACGTGTCTGGCCGCAAGTTAAACTCGTTTTCGGCTCTCCGCTGACGAACGATACAGCCTTTTGGATGGGGCTGCCCATGCGCTCTGGACTCCTGGTGCTGGTCGACTACCTCCTGTTTTGTAAACGCGCGACGGCCCACTTTTCGCTCAGCAGACATGGCAGCGCGCTCGACGACCCTCCCAAGGCACTCGAGCTGACTTTGGGCGAGTTCGACCAGGCGATCATGAGCATGGTCAAGATATACACCAGGGACGGCGATTCCGCGCGCACCCAGAGCACGCTCGATACCTATTCAACCAAGGTCCCCGGCAGTTCCGCTGTGGACGAACTGATTGCCAACACCGAGCAAGGCCAGTCTGCCGCAACCCGCGTCGGCAGTAGCAAATCGTATGTTTGCCACTGCACTACGGGTACCCGAGACCCTTGTCCAATTGCGGCGGCCGACGGCGGACCGTATGTGGTCCAGTGGACGGGTGGGGGGGCGTACACGGCATACAGGCCCAAGAACCCTTCGCGTCCCTTCACCGCGGAGGGGATGATACTCGATCGACACGGCACCGCAGTAACCTCTCTCGCTTCCGAGAATCATAATGATTTATGAATGAAATGGAATGACTTTCGACATCGCGGGCTGTCTGCCTCGTTGTCCGCGTTGATGCTGAGCGCGTCTTCTAAGCAGCCCAATAGCGATAGCAGAACTGCAGAGAAACACAAAATGAGGAAGGTGCGTGCGAAATGAATTAAATTCTTGCTCGGATATAGGTTCCTGTAGTAGGGTGTACACAACATGAGCACCTGTAAGGCATGTGTCTCCAGAGTCTGGAATGGGCCGATCGCGATCATGAGTTAGCCTAGGGAATGTCCCATACTTACAATCCTCCGACGGGGACCTCGCTGTCAAGCGTCGGCAGTCTCGATGGGGAAAAACGGGTGCCTCGTGCCCGTCGAGAATCTGCTTTTGGAGGGGACGCCATCAAGTCCCGAGAGTGCTTCCCTGGGCTTGCAAAGAGATTGGGGTAGGTCTGGTTGCAATCTGTTCACCGGCAGGTGATATGATCGGGGGAAGACCAGGGCGTCTTGCAGCTACCTACATGAGGAACGGGTTGAGCCGTGTGCACGAGCTTGAACAGTCTTAGCTCGCGCCGGGACCGCCACCAGCGGCTGCGTAAACGATTGACACCTGTCGTACAGCCAACCCTCGAGGCAAAAGTAGACACATAGCATCTATATGGTAAGCCGAATATTGGCTAGGCTCTTGCACGAAAGTTGGGACAGGACACTGAAAAGCTTCGTTGGAGAATCGGATTTCGTGGCGGAGCAGTGCGGGGCTTGACGTGCATGTATTTAGGCTTTGGGATTCCGTTTGCTTTAGAAAGGAGGCCAGATGGCGGCCAAGCATGTGATCCGGAAAGCATACGAAAACGTTATCATTAGTACCACGGCTGGCTATATTTCCGAGATCGTGCGCCGCGGTTCGATGTCTGTGCGTAAATTCACCCTGCCTTGCCAGGGCGGCCTGACGCCTAGGAAGCGAGAGAATTGACACTTCGGCGGTGATATTCCAGAGTACAAGCAGTGCCTCGGTTGGCTGATCTTCCAAACTCTGAAACGGGCACCTGGACCGGCCAAGCATCTGATTTCCGAGCAACTGTGGCGTATTGACCACGGTGATGCTTCTCATGTGGTCCCAAGCACGGACGAATAGCGATGTGCCAAGTTGGAACGCGCCAACGCATTTGGGCGAGCTCGGGTCGAGGTGCTGCAGCTGGTCGTGGCCCAAATCGTACGTAAGCAACCCAGAAAAGGCGACCAAACATTTGAGTGGTCGTGCCAGAGAAACAGGCCGGTCTTGTGATCACATTCCGTTCCCTGTTGCGCAGACGATATTTGATAGAACACAGACGGATGCAGAAGTATCCGCTCCTCCGCTCTCTAGGACTTTGCAAGACGAGTGGGCAGAGGAGCTGCACGAATTCACAAGTCTCCCTAATCGCTTTCCCGGAACAGACAAGTGCCTGTCAGTAAGCTATGCGTGCTGTCGAATAAAACGCCCTTCCTGGGCTGTCGGAATTCTAATCCTGTCTTGTCCTCAGTTCGTCATGCATTCTCCAGCCTGGAACCGCTTTCCCGTGCAGTTCCTCGCCATGAGCTTCTTTCGCTCCCTGCCTCTGGTGGCGGGGGCATTCGACATGTCTGCAAACACGAACGTGAGTCACCATCCAATCGTCGTCTTCTCATACTCACCTCCCCTTAGCTTGCCGTGTGAGTGCCAGCGTCTCTTCCTTCTGTCGTCCCTCTGAATTCGAGTGGCGCTCCAGATACTGGGGCCAGAATTCATATGGCGCTACGAACCCAAGCGATACTGCTAACTGGCAGCAGTCCATATCGTACTACTGTCAGGTGTGTACACTCATTTTCGCATTGTCGCTCGAGTTGATGTCGACGATAGGACAGCACTGTGGACATTTTCCCAGTCGCCTTTTTGGACCAATTCAACTCCACGGGCGGCTTGCCGTCCGTAGATCTCGCTAACGTGAGTTCAAGTTTACTCAATCCGTCTTTCGCTCCCACGACGAACGGTTCTCGTAGACGTGTAGCACGTCCTCCAATGGTGCTTTTCCCGGGACCCAGCTTCCCAATTGCTCGTTCCTCGCGTCCGATATCGAGACGTGCCAGAAGGCAGGAAAGATCGTGACAATCTCGCTCGGAGGAGCGACCGGCTCGGCATCTTTTCAGAACGATGCCCAGGGTCAGGCGTTTGCGCAAATCATCTGGGACCTTTTCCTTGGTGGATCGAGCAATACTCGTCCGTTTGGCAATGCGGTGTTGGACGGGTAAGCACCAGGTATCGTGCCGCCCAGTGCTATGGATGGCTCAGCCACGAAAAGGATCGACATGGACATCGAAGGTGGATCCCAGACGGGATTCACTGCATTCTTGACGACCCTCCGACAGCTGATGGACAGTGGCAGCAAACAGTTTGTCTCATCTTCATCGTCCAGGATTGTACACCCGCTGATGATCATGGTTCCACAAGATATTACATCACTGCCGGTAGGCAAAGGGTGCCAAGCCCGCACCCAGTGGTCGCTGAAACATCCTTCATAGCCCCTCAATGTCCCTATCCAGACGCATACATCGGAAACACGATCAACGCGGTGCCCTTTGACGCCGTCTTTGTCCAGTTCTGTAAGCCGCACGGTCAGTTTATGCCTTTGCTCACACGTCGAGACTCGTGCAGATAACAACTACTGTGGGCTCAACAACTATAACAACCCGAACGTGAGTGATTGTGAACCGCCATGTGTGCCCACGCTGCCCAAGCTCAATTGATGCTAGGCCTGGAACTTTGGGACCTGGTGATCATCCCCGCGGAACATCCCCCACTTCAGGATCTCATACATATGCACAGGGACAATTGGGCCAAGACGGTGTCCCCCAACAAGAACGTCAAGGTGTTCATTGGTGCTCCTGCGTCTTCTAGCGCAGCGGGGTCAGGCTATGTCAGCGCCTCGACGCTCGCTACCATTATCCAGCAAACAAGGAGCGCCTATTCGTCGTTTGGAGGTGTGATGCTGTGGGACATATCACAGGCGCATGGTGCGTGTCTTTTTCGTGCGTCCGACTGAGACGCTTGGGAACTGACCCCGCGAGACGACAGCCAATAGCAGGTATGACGTTTCTGTGAAGAATGCGCTTAAGAGCGGGTCAAGTGGCGCAAGCGTCACGACGACGACGACGAGTCAACAAGTTACATCGACAGCCCCAGTCACGACGAGCGCGCCCGCGACCTCGGCGGTTCCACAGACCGCGACTGTCGCCACCACCACAGCCGGTACAGGATCTTGCGCAGGAGTCTCGCTGTGGCAGTCGAACGTTGCTGTGAGCCCGGCGTCTCGTTGCATGCATGGATGTTTTCATTCATATTTTGACGCTTCGCAGTATGTGGGCGGCGATCAAGTCACGTACAAGTGCGTTGTGCCTGTGAAAATATGCCGTGTATCAACGATAAATTTCTCTTTTTTTTTTTTCAGCGGCGATCTCTGGACCGCAAAGTGGTGGACGTACAACGATGTTCCTGGTGGTACGTGTGTCCAAGGGGGCTCATGTATGCAACCTCATCGCATCTTTACGCAAACAGGTCCAGCAGGGGTGTGGGCGGACGACGGGGCCTGCGCGACCGGCTTTGCGACCCCAGCGGTCGGCGGCGGATACGAACAGGGATATGCGGCGCAGGCCACATTTGCAGTATTCCCAGCTGTCGCGGCAAACGATCCTTGAGATACTTTGGGAGCACAATATGGCATGGCGAAGCACAGGTCGAGTTCTCCGTGGACGCACCATGCGATATACAACGTCTGCCGCATGATATGAATCGTTGAATGATACACTGATGAACCTTCGAATGTCAATGTTTCAAATCAATACATAAGTTTCAACCAAATACCTGTCCTTACGACTCAGAGAAAGAAACTGATTATCGCCCTCCGAGCCCTCTTCGTCTGACTAAGCTCGTGTAAGAACGGTCGTGAGCAACCACTTGCGGTCCACTGTCATCGAAAGGCAGATCCGCAAGTGGCTCGCTATCCCGTCCTCCGACACCTGGATAGGGTCTGGGCGGCTGAATGGAACGGACAACCCGACGCCGTACTACTGGGTCTGTGACTGACCGCGGCGCCCGCCCTTCTGTCATTTTCCTCAGTGGAACAATCCGAGTCGGAGAATCAAACCAAGGCTCCCGCTCGTTGCAGCGGCCTCGCTTTCCGCCTACCTCTTCCGTCTTATCACAGACTCTTGGTCGACCGCAACCATGAGCCAACAGCCACTGCGTTTTCGTGTCCCAGATATCAAATTTCGAGTCCTGGTCGTTGGTCGTGCAAACGCGGGAAAGACATCCATCCTACAAAGGGTCTGCGAAACGACGGAGAGCCCAAAGATCTACAGAAGGAGCGGTAACCATCGCGAAGAGGTTAGTGCAGACGATCTCGCTCTGAGTACCTTTACCTCATCGCTGTGCCAGATTCATCTCGATCCCACTATAGAGGTCAGTCAATCGCCCCACGATCGCCATGTCAATGATGTCGATCCATTACCAGCGCGGAGACCATAACATCGAGGACGAGCTCGCGTTCACCAATCATGATGGCTATATTTTTCATGATTCATGCGGATTTGAGTCTGGGAATGAAGGCGAACTGAAGCTTGTGCAGCACTTCGTACGCGAAAAGGCTATTGCCCGCCGATTGGAAGATAGATTGCATGCAATCTGGTTCGTTGTGCGGCTCTTCGGGATGTACTTGCGGCAACGCCCTTTACAGGTACTGCATCCCAATGGACAATGATAGGCCATTGCTCGACATGAAATTCTTCGATCTCATTTCTCCAGATAAAAATGGTATGTAGTGTCACAAGCCAGATGAGTTGAGCTCAATGTGTTATGATGTGAAGTTCCAGTGATTGCTGTGTTTACCAAGTATGATCAGTTCAGACGTGATGTCAAAATCAAGCTGGGTTCCCAGCATTCAGGAGGTCCTGGTGTGAATGATGTCATGGAAGAGGTGGAAAGTATTTTCCAGGAGCAATACCTGAATGTGATCAAGCACACTTCACTCAGATATGTCAGGCTAGAAAGTGAGGTTTACTATCATATCTCACATGGACAGGTTTATCTTACTGCATGTCATAGAAATGCATAAGGTTGGTGAATCATGTAGTGCACTGATTGTAGAGACAGCAAATGCTTTAAGTCCTGAAGTGGTGACACTAATGTTGCTTGCTGCACAACAAGGAAACCTTGAGATGAGTGTGAAGATGGCAGTGAGGAGGTGAGCAAAACTAAAATGTCAAGTAAAAACCTAATGGACTACAGAGTATACCTCAATGAAGATAGAGCATCCATGATTGAAGCATGCACAAAATGCTTTCCACATTTATGGGTATGTGAATACTGGGGAAAACAATAGCAGGTGGCTAATGGAATTTATTAGTGGCAGGTGTGTTCATCATACAATTATTGTTCAAATGGAACCTGAATTCAAAAAAATTGTATGTGTTGTATGTATGTATCTGTAAACTCAGCAAGTGAGTATGGTCATATTTGTTATTTATATCTATTTACAATAGAGATATTTTGTATGTAGAATGTGAGTGGAACTATATAATATCAACCTCAGTGCTCAAGTACTGCATTTCCATCTTTTTATAGAAAGCTGTGAGTTATTTCAAGATTTATAACTAATGTATTGAATTTCATTCTTGTATTGTAGGTGGTGTGTAATATGTTAATTAAGATGACATCACTTTAGGATGTTTTCTTAGGATGTAAGTCATGAATTCATGTCTAGAAATCTCCAAGGATGTATGTTTTGAATTTTATATCTTCCTGGTTTTCAGACTGTAAGCATTATATTTGTATCTGCCATGTTGGTTTACATTTTGATGATTAATGACTTGCAGCTTGTGAGTAATTAATATTATATGTGTGGCCATCAGATTGATCATAACTTACTAGTCTGTAAGTTTTATCAGGAAACTTCTGAAATTATTGTTTAAGATTGGCCTACTATGTATATCTTAGGAAGTAAGGAAATTTAAATGATGCATATAGCATATCACTAATAAAATCTGAACTAATTCTATTTATCAGGAAGTAAGTGTTGTCTCATAGTAGCTCCAAGCTGGTGAATAAATGATTGTTTGCTGGTTATGATGTCTAGGATGTAAGATTTTGTTGATAGAGTGGTTCATGGTTGACTAATTGTCTATGTATTTTGTTGTAAAGGTGGTGAGTAGGATTCTGGGGTTTTTATTTTATGAACATAACTCTATCATATTCCCATAGTCTGTAAGTGATATTTTGGAATAGTTGAAACTCAATAACCTATGAATTATATCTCATATCTGTTCTTTAGCAAGTGAGTGATATTCTAAAATTGATATATCTAACCATGACTTCTAAATCATCTTCTATCTCTGTTTTTTCAGCTTGTGAGTGATATCTTGGTGCTGTTGTACATAAGCCCAGAGTTCATGGATTGTCTTCCATATCTATTTTTCAGCAAGTGAGGAATGTTTTAGATTTACTCAAAGCCCATGGCTCATGCATTGTCTCTATATCTGTTCTTTAGGAAGTGAGTGATGATCTATTATGTCTATGAGTTCAGGGTTCATGAATTGCTGTTCTTTAGGCTGTGAGTGATGTTCTAAGATTAACACAAGTTCATTGTCAATGAATTATCTTTTGTATCTGTTCCTTAGCCTGTGAGTAATGTCCTACAGTTATTTCAAGCCTATAGTTGATGAAAATTGTTTCTATCACTTATCCTGTAGAGCCACATTGCTTCTCTCATAAAGTTGTTTCTGGACCAAGTATGTTCCTTTTTTATAGTTGTTGCTTCATTCATTTGGTTTTCAAACTTAATTCTCAGGAAATTGCAGAGAATGACAATACAGGACTGTATGTTTTCATTGGTATAGATTATTAATACCATCAATTGTCATGTTGACTGATCTATATATGTATAGCATCAGTCTTGCTCCTAGAATGTGCTGCAACACTCTACCTCTCTACTGATCTTCAGCTGGATGTTGCATTGAAAGAAGCATGTTCTAGGATAGACTTGGACAGCTTGTATACTGCTCTCATCAAAGCTTTTCCTTTCTCCCATGTAGAGTTGTGTGAAAAGGAGCACCTTCTTGATTTTCTTCTAAAACACAAGTTGGGTATGTATGTATTCTATTCTATTTGATTAATTGAGCTTGTTTTTAATCTGTTCTAGCTATTTCTGTATAGCCAGCAATATGAAGGATATCCTTATCTCAATGTAATATCAATATACTGTATGCACATATGTCTACTTTCATGAAGTAGGAAGAATGAACACAGGTACAAAGTTTTCTTCACAGTTTTCATCATAGTACTCCTGGAATAGACAGTAAAATGAGATCCTGTTTCATGTAAATTCTAATATTAGCCATGTTGATCATGCTGGTGTTGTTTTATACAGTACCTATTATACTTTCCTTTTTCCTAGACATGTCTCATATTTTTCTAGTTTCTCCTGATCTCATTTGACCATTATGGGTTATTACCAGATTCCTATGGTTTGTGGTATAATCTTGTCTTCAGCACTTCCCAAATCCTTAGATCATGTTACAATGACTCAAAAAGTGTCCCAACATTTAGAGCCTGTTTGATAGCCCAGTATTTCACCTGTAAGCTTGACTATAAGCTTGGTTATATCAGTTAAGAAACTCCCACTTCTTCAGGGTAATTCAGCATCACATCATTACACTGTCTGGCCAAAATGTGGAGCTTGAAAATTTGCCCTCCAGCAACCTCAAGTATGCCTCCCCTCCCTCTCCAGGCTAGCCAAACACCTCAGATATCAGCCTTATACACATACTTGAGGATATAGCATTGTTGTTATTGATGGATGATGAGCAGCATAAGCAATGCTATGACATTTTGAACTCCAAGTTTTGGCCAAATGGTGTGATGATGTGATGCCAATGCCAAATTACCCCAAAGGAGTGGGGAATTTCTCAACCAATATAACTGAGCTAATAGCCAAGCTAATAGTTGAGCTTGTAGGTGAAATACTGGGCTATCAAACAGGCTCTAAGCTATTTTGAAGAGATTAGCTGGTCACAAGAGAACAGTGTTTACTCAATAATAAAAACATAGACACTCCAATGGACTTGATTATTAGTAATATAGCATACAAACACAATAAAAAAGGTTACAGCCAATCCAATAATAAAGGCAAGGATGAGTCCAGTAATGTCCAGATGTGGTGTCCAGAGAAGAAGACACAACAGAAGTGCAAGTAGGAGTATTATAACATCATCTGGAGGGGTGGAATTGTGCTAGGCAGGGCTTATAGCCTTTTAAAGATAAATTTCAAAGGATGTAGACTAAGAGGAGTGGAGGGTGTGAGGCTCACTTGAGAGGTAAGAGGTATATAACTAGAAAACTCAATGAAACCAATGGTTTTTGTTGTGGTAAAGAGTAAGAAGAGAAAAGAGACTCCTTGATTATTATTCTCAAGAGAGGGAGATACTGTATTTATTTCAACATGTCATTTTGAAATGGTTATATCTCTATTCTATGGAAATCAAATCATATGACTAAGAGCTTGTCTTTGGAGAATGGGTTAGGGCTATTGATGGCCCTGCAGGAGTTAAAGCTAATGTGTTTTGGTTACTTGCAAATGTTGCATCTTTCCAAAATGTCCCAACATTGGAACACTTCCAGTGACTTACAAAATTGTCTCAATATTTGACACTTTTTGATTGTTTATCAAATATCATGTGAATATAAGCAGATATAAACAAAGTGTCAGTGTAAGAAAGGAAGCTCTTACTCTTGATTAAGTGATGGTAAAGGAATTATATAATTGGGATCAGTAACCATGGAGATACATGTAATTCAAAACTGACACTCATTGGGATAATTATGTGAGTATTCTTCAAATATATTGTAAATACTCTTTTACTACTTGGTATCTCCTCCTTTTGCCTTGATCACTGCTTCTATCCTTCTAGGCATACTTTCAATCAACTTCTGATATATTTCTAGCTCTATCTTCTCCTACACTTCTGTAACTCTGTTCCACATCTCCCAAACTCTCTTAGCTTGTGTTGAGTACTGGAAAAGGTGTTTTTTCATATGTTGCCAAAGGTGTTCAATAGGATTGAGGTCTAGAAACTGTGGAGGCCAATCCAAAAGAGTGATATTATTGTTTTCCATCCACTTCTTGGCTCTTTTGGAGGTATTTTTAGGATCATTGTTGTTACAGTACGGTATGGGCTTACTCAGTCAACAGCCTCATTTGCTAGTTCTTCCCACTCTTCAGTATTCCCATCTGGCTATGAAGACGACTCCCTCCCCTTTCTTAACCTGCTAGATATGGTAATCCCCCTCAATGAAGAGATACTACTATTGTATCTTGATTTGTTAACTATCCTGTGAGCTCACCTTCCTTATTTGTACTATACTTGTTACACTTCTACATCCAGACGTTACCACTCCCATGGCATGTCTCTCATCATACCACATTTCCCCCATTCCCATATTGAGAAACTCCAACTACTATAGACAGTACTACCACATCCAGTTGGTACAGCAAATGCTTGAGTATTTATATGAGTCCATGTACAATACTTTTCTCCAGCTAGTTCTATGCAATCTACATGTAGTTGCTGGCCATCTATGAGTCCTTTTGTGAAAGGATAGTGAGACCTGGATCTCTATTAGTCTTGCACTACTATTGAAGTGTGCTTGATGGTTAGGACTACACATATGCATAACAAAAGAACTAGCTCATCCCTAGACCCCTGCTTCTTAGCAGTAGGGTCTCACCCACCAACACTACATCATACTGCACACCTAGAGGATCAGACGAAGAACACAAAGAAGTGTTCTATACAGAGGACAAAGGAACTCCATCTCAACTGAACCAGCCGCTACCCTACAAAAACCCATACCAGAACACCTCACCAATTTTGTGATGCATTGCAGGAAGACCTTCCCCTGCCACAAACCCAGTAAGAAGGAGATGACCTTCCTCCTCATTGTTAGCCCCTATCCAGCAAGCAGGGCCAGCAGTGACTACAGCAGAACTGACTGTCCTGTCACCCTTATCATCCCCTCTCATAAGAGTGGAACCAGCAGTATCTGAAAGAATTGATAATGATGAAGAAATGGCCGACATGCCTCAAATAAACCAGGATGACAAAAAGGGAGAGCTTTGTGCAGCTCTCCCTGGGGATTTCAGTGGCCAGTCTGAGGATGCAGAACAATGGATCATGTCAATGAACGCCTACTTTGCGATCAACAATCACATTTACAAGAAGGACAAACCAGTAATGATCCTTACCTGCCTAAACAAACTCACCAAGGGAAGGGGAGCCACATTTGCCAAAAGCTGGTACAATCGAGCCCCAGATTCCACCTACGATGATTTCCTCACAGCCTTTCATGCAGCATTTGTCCCATCTGAACAAAAGGAACAAGCTAGGAATGTCATTTATGATCTCAGGCAAAGCAACTTCCCAGACACTGATGAGAAGAACATTCCTCTATGATTAAAAAGAGGGAATTTTGACTCCTACACATTTGCGTTCGAGCTACAGGCATATAGAAGCAGCCTAGATACAGGCCATGATGATATCCTTATCGATGTCCTGCGAAGGGGAGTAGATGGAAAACTGGCCAACGCCATGGCCACATTAAATCCTCAACCCGAAACTTGGAAAGACTGGATCAAACAAGCTCATACTTTTGATGAAAACTTCAGAAGACTCTGGAAAATTAGGAAATGAACTCATTATATTCTGTTCGCTTCTTCCCTTCTCTGGTCACCCTCTGCTCGTGATCTGAATGCCATGGACATCGACTCCATCTGACTCTCTCCCACAGAAAGAGCGGAGCACATGAAGAATAACAAATGTTTTGTGTGCCATCACGTAGGGTGTCAATCCACCAACCACAAGAAAGGGGGAGGCTCTCGACCCACAGGGACCCACCGCACTCAACGAGCCCAGACCACAGTAGCCACAGTAGACACCAACGCTCTGGGAGAATTCATCCAGAATAGCGACCTGTCTAGAAACAAATTACTTCATATCCTCAAAGTTTGCACCTCATCTGAAGAAGAACAGGAGGTGTGGCTCACCACGTTGGAACAGGATTTTTAACACAGAGGGTAGAGTCAATGGCTACTCCTCTGATAGATCTTGCACCTGTTTTTGTATTAGGAATGAACTCTAGAGCAATCAAGCTTCCAGTTCAACTGTACAAGTACAAGTCACAAAAACCCATTGAAGTCATAGCCCTAGTCAACAGTGGGGCTACTGGATGTTTCATCCATAAGTACTTGGTTAAGGCAAAAGGATGGAAAATGGATAGACTTCCTTGACTGTTTATTGCAAACAATGTCAATGGCTCCAATAACCAAGGGGGTCTTATTTGACACTCAGTCACTCTAACTTTATGGATCACAGAACAAGAGGAATCCCAAACCTTCTTAGTTATTGACTGTGGAAAAGAACAATTGATCCTCAGAGTCACCTGGCTCCAAGAGGTCAATCCATACATCAATTGGGGGACCGGGATGGTATCTATCCCATCCATCACAAAACCTCAAAGCAATCCCATAGAACAATGGTACCTTATGAGATACCTGGAGCTCAACCATCTGTCTATTGCCCAGACCACCCTCTCTACTGAGTTGGCACAAAAAAGCAACAAAATGGATACAAAATTACTGAAGGAATTCCAGCTTTATGCAGACATATTCAGTGAATCAGCGAAGGGAGAATTACCGCCAAAACACCCATATGACCATGCTATAGATGTCACAAGCGACTTCTCACCAAAGGTGGCAAAGACATACCCATTAAACCCAAAAGTGCTGGCAGCATGCAAAGAATTTGTGGATGAACATCTTGTATCAGGAAAAATATGACCCTCCAAATCTCCACAAGCTTCTCCTTTCTTCTTCATATCAAAAAAAGATGGGGGATTACACCCTTGCCAAGACTATTGCTACCTCAACCAGCATACCATCAAAAATGCCTATCCACTCTCCTTGATCTTGGAATTAATAGACCAGCTAAAGAATTCCACCATCTTTACAAAATTTGACGTCTGATGGGGTTATAACAATGTCTGTTACGTGGAGCACACCTTCTTGGATTAAGGTTGAGAAAGCTGACAGCAGGACGCTCACGAAGAGGTACAACTCAGCTGTGGCAAGCAACTGAGACTATACATTCCTAAGAATGGACTGAGGATGGGGAACTCGAGGAGTGACACGAAGGTGCGTGTATTCAGCACAGACTAAGCGTAAAGAACATACAAGATGATGGACGGGTATTTATACTGGGATACGCGTAAGCATAGAACAGTATGGAATGCCAAAGAACAAGGGATGTATAAGCATAGAACAGTATAGAACATCAAAGAACAAAGGACGCGTAAGCGTGGAACAGTATGGAACGTCAAAGAACAAAGGACATGTAAGCATGGAACAGTATGGACCATCAAAGAACAGGGGATGCGTAAGCGTGGAACATTGACGAAGGATGAAGAACAAAGACAAGTAAGCCAGAATGACAAAGAGGAGGGCGAAGTCTAGACACTATGAATGTATACCCAAGTGCTGCTCACCAGTACCAAGAAGTGTTCGTAAAAGAAGTAAAACATACCTGGGACGGAAGAACAACGTTGGCAAAGTATAGAAAGACAGAAGACATGAGGATAAAGGCAAAGAATTGTAACAATGTCCGAATCCAGGAGGGTGATGAATGGAAAGCCACGTTCATCACCCCTTTTGGCTATTTTGAACCAACAGTCATGTTTTTCAGCCTTTGCAATTCTCCCCCAACATTCCAGGCCCTTATGGACAATGTATTCCAAGATATGGTTGTGGAAGGATAGCTATTGATTTATATGGATGACCTCATCATTCATGCTGACAGAGATTTAACTCTTCACCATCAATGGACCTGCCAAGTGCTACAGAGGATGAGGGAACACAAACTATTCTTTAAACTCTCTAAATGTTTCTTTGACATCAATGAAGTTGAATACTTAGGAATGGTGATTCATCCTGGACATATCACCCTGGACCTGGTCAAATTGAAAGCCATCAGTGAATGGACACCTCCACGATCAGTGAAAGCCATATGCTCTTTCCTAGGGTTTTGCAACTTCTATCAAAAGTTTATCCCCAATTTCTCCAAAATCTGTAGACCCCTACACAATCTCACAAAAAAGGAGTATCTTGGAACTGGAGCGACTCTTGTCAACAGGCCTTCCATATGCTCCAGTAGGTGTTCTGCACCCAACTGATCCTTCAACTACCTAAAATCGAGAACCTGTTCTTTGTCATGACTGACACTTCCTTGGTCACATGCAGGGCAGTTTTAATGCAAAAAGATACTAATGGGGATCTTCACCTGACAGCATACTTCTCCAAAACCTTCTCCCCAGAAGAATGGAATTACGATATCTACGATCAAGAATTGTTGGCAGTCATCCATGCTTTGGAAGAATGGCAGAATTATCTTACTGGAACACATCACCAGGTGACCATTCTGATGGATCATAAGAATCTCACCTATTTCTGCCAACCCCAGAAGTTGTCTTGACGACAAGCATGTTGGATGCTATTCCTACAGGACTTTGATCTAGCCTTCAGACACATCCCTGGAGCAGGTATGGCACCTGCTGACGCACTTTCCTGCTCTTTGGTCAAAGATACAGAATCCAACAACAAGGATGTTACTCTGCTCCCTGCAGAACAATTTGTCCAGACACTGGATCTCACTCTTCAGGAGAAAATCACTCTACCTCCTCCGACCCCTTTGTCATTGGCGCACTCGCAGCTTTAGCTGACAATAAATCTATTCTCCCTCGTGTCGCTCATGCTGATTGGCATTTCAACAATGGGTCACTTTACTTCAAAGGATGTCTTTATATTCCAGAATCCACACGGTGGGATTTAGTTCACTCTGTCCACACTTCCAGTGTAGGAGGGCATGCCAGCTTTTTCCAACTTTTACACCTGTTGCAGCACAACTATTGGTGGCCAGGACTTTCCAGTTTCATGTGAAAGTACATCTCTGGCTGTGCCACCTGTCAGGCATCGAAAGTTCTTACACACCCAACTATTCCACCAGCTAATCCCATTGCCAGCACCACCACCCATCCATTTCAGTCTGTCTCTGTTGATCTCATCACTGATCTTCCCCTATCTGCTGGCTTTGATTCCATCATGGTTGTGGTTGACCATGGCCTTATGAAGGGGGTAATTTTCACCCCATGTACCAAAAACATCAACACCAAAGGCATCACCTCTTTTTTTTCCAGAAAGTTTTCTCCCAGTTCGGACTACATGACAAATGTATTTCTGACCGTGGTCCTCAATTTGCCTCCACCTTCACCAGAGAACTTGCACAACTCCTCAAATATGATGTCGCTCTCTCCACTGCCTACCACCCTCAGGCCAATGGAGAAACTGAACAGGTAAATCAGGAATTGGAAACATACCTATGAATCTTTTGCCAAGGAAACCCACATATCTGGTCCAAACTCCTCCCAATGGCTGAGTTCTCCCATAATGCCACAGCACATTCCATCACCAAGTAGATTCCCTTTTCTCTCATGATGGGATATGAACCCCATGTTTATCTATCTCTTGGGAAAACTTTCCTCCCAGCTTTAGAAGAACAGCTTGCACTTCTAAGAAGAGCTCAGGAGGAGGCACAGCATGCCCATCATGTAGCTAGGCAACAAATTGCAGAATGAATTTGATCAAGGTTTAAACCCTGGAGAGTCAGCGACAAGGTTTGGCTAGATAACAGGAATCTCCAAATGCGCTATGCCTCTTACAAACTGGCCTCCTGATGGGAAGGCCCATTTGAAATTGAAAGGGTTATCTCCCCTGTTGTCTACCAATTGCGGCTACCTCCCACCTGGAAGGTACACCCCGTGTTTCACACCTCTCTACTATCCCCATACCAGGAGACTGCAGAGCATGGCCCCAATTTCATCAATCCACCACCTGACATTATTGTGGAGGAGGACCAGTACAAGGTCCAACAAATCCTAAGCCATTGAGGAACCATAGGCTGAAGGTAGTACCTGGTCTCCTGGAAAGGGTATTCCACAGCAGAAAACACTTGAGAACTGGAGCAGAACCTAACAAGGGCATGCTGACTACTAAATGCATATAAAGCCACTTGTCCAAAGGATTTCCCCTCAACTGGTTGACAAAGACACCCCAGCTAAGGAAAGGAAACCCCTATGATACAAATATAGTGACTCACAAAATTGTCCCAATGTTTGACACTTTTTGATTGTTCATTG
>JBBPMG010000144.1:0-45086 GCA_038090195.1 Boletellus deceptivus
ATTTGTTCGAGTTTATCATCTCGGGTGCGTTTTTTCATCCCGCCATTTGGGCATTATGTATATGTCTCTGAATTTTGCTAGTGATGCCAAATGGTCGGGCGTTGGTGCACAAAATCCTGAACGCCTACCCGACCAATCCAGCGCTTGTTGAAACATCATCTGCAGGACTCCTCCTTCGGAGGCTTTCGTCTCTCATCTCTACTTTGCCCCCGCACCTCTTACCCGTTGACGCTCTTCAGCAAGTGGAGCGGCATAAGGTTTATGTTCAGGATGCACTCGCTGTCCTTGCTCTACTTTACTCTTCGGACTTCTTGACTGCTATTGCAAGTGCTTCCGTAGAGCACGGTAATCACGGTCGAGTACCCTCAAGGTCCTTTTTGTGGTGGCGAAACGCCGTCGAAATGGCACCGTTTCATAGGCTAGGGACCAGGGTTCCCATGAACGATGGCGAGGCGTCCCGAATGGCTGATGAGATCACTGACCGTCTCAGGTCGATCTTGAAAGTGCGTCAATTAGCTTCATTTTCAATATTCAGTCCAACGCATTCGTAGGTTTATCTCGAACTCCTTCTGGAGCCTTCTCTCGCTCGGCAACTTAGAGATGCATACATCCCGACTCGTGATGACAAAATGCCAAGTCGGTCTACGCACAGAGAAACCCCGCATACGAAAGTTGGTCTGCATTTCGAGAACGCAGATCACTTTGGGGAATGGAAGATCGTCATTGGCACTCCCGTAGAAAACAAACTGCGGGAACTGGCCAGTAGAAACCGAGAGAAATGTGTTATGATCGTGAAAAAGATCAAGTATGGCGCACGCTTATCATCGTCCGACCCAGGGGAGTTGATTGCGTGGATCTGTGGTAGAGAACTTTCCAACGGCAATTTTTCCGAAGAAAACCAGAGAAGGCTGAATAGCCTCCCTGGGGTACCTATTTTCGAGGCCAAGGTGAAACAGGACCTTCGTCTTGTTGTGAGTTTCTTTCCCTAGCGAAAGCGATCAGTCATTCACCCCCAGATAGTATCAGGTTGATGTTGTCTCGGACCACGAGACCATGGTGAGTCTATTTCTTACATATCTTGTGATCGTGTTTTGAGCAGTGTCCTGGCAGGTTCAACAGCAGGGTATCTCATTTGACCTTTCTATTCTCCTTCAGACTTAGACATGTTGTTTCAGCTATCAGAATATATGGTATCTATTCTCACATTCTAGTCCGTACCTGGGATACCCTGGGACAACATCTCGCTGAGAGAGGGGAGGAATATTGCCAGCGGTCAGATCCCTTTTCATCATCATGCGGCGATTAGGAAACTTAGTATTTGCAACAGTTGTACGTTCCGAGGTAAACCCATCAACCCTAGTGGTACTGTTTATCGTCCTGCGTCCTTTGCACCTGGGTGCTTCGAAAGCGGTACCAAGTCGATGCCATCTTCCCTGTCGAATGAGGATAAGGAGGAGGTATGTTTCCTTGGTTATGCGTCTTGATCGCTGTTAATATTCCTACAGTTACATTCCTTGCTCGTGTACGCATTCCCCCCTCCATACTACTGGCAGAAACTAAGTCCTTTTACAGCTTGGGTAAATATATTGCATTCTCTCAAGTACGTGCGCCTCTAGTCTGCTCGAATGAATATTGATGCTATCTTTTGTAGGCATTTCTGCACAGTAAGCATTCTCTGTATGTGACGATCGCATATTCTATTTGTTATGATAGGTTTGGTCTTGAATCGGGATGTACAACATGTCTTCGAACTTAGGTAGGTGATCTTTACTTTATCGAGCATTAGCACTGATACCTGCACAGCCCATATGAGTATAGGATTACAGAATGCAACACATCATGCTACGTTGTGGGGAGAAGTGGTACCGGGTAAAGTGGATTGGACGCTCACGAAACATGATCAACCCATTTACCGTCTAGTAAAACCACAACAATGCTTTTCAAGATGCTTGGGATTCAACATGGACTTGGTAGATCCCGTCAGATCTTCATAACCAAATCTCCCATGTTAGCAGAGAAAGTCGAGGAGTACTTCATGAAGTTACTTGGGTCCTTGGAATTAGCTGAGCGTTCGCTTGAAGATCTTAAAAAGATGCAAGCTCAGAGTGTAGAACCTGGGTCAACGGTTGCTGATGATGCAGGTCAAGTTGCGAGTAAAGTCCCGAAGAAGTACAGCTTATTGGAAGATTGTCACTTCCCGCTGTTTCTTACCTTCGACGAAGTAAGCTTCCACCCTGAGTCACAGTTTCAACAGCTTACTCTAGCTCTAGCTCGCGCGGATGATTGCGGCCGATGTCTTATGTGCGGATGGCCCTGAAACACGACGGGTTGCCAAGTTTTTCTTCAACGCTAATGAGATTGAAGCTGAAGACTCGTTTGTGACATACGACGTCTTTGCCTGGACATATTGGCCCCATTTTCCACAGCCGCTTATCAAAGGCCTTGGTGTGTACCATCTTGCATCACTAGGTCCGAGTTGATTGTCTACTTGCGTAATAGAACCATGGCTTGTGTTCTCGGAGTTCATAGGCGCGTTGTCTTGACTTTATGATGGAGATACTATCATTTAACTCTCACAGGTGTTATCAAAGGATCCGAGGCGTCACTGACTTGTCCCGACGGATTTCTTGATGAGGCTACGTACTGCAACCTTTCATCCCGCACCAATCCTGTGTTTGCAAATCAAAGGCAAACATTGTATGCGCTCTTCAAAGTGTATTGCATCCTTAAGAGAGAACGATGTCAGCATGATGCTGCAGATCGGACCCATGCAATATTGCGGACGCTCCTGAGAGGCACTCCATTGAAAGGGAAAAGGGTTGACTATCTGTGTGTCCAAGTCCTTGACAAAATGGTCCATGTTTAATGAATGACACGTGATACAGCTACGTTGACGAAGTGCAAGACCATTTGCTTGTCGATGCTCTATGTATGTTCTCATTCTATTTTACTGCATTACTGCATTAGGGCCCTCACATTCAATTCAGTATTGAGACATATCTGTCAAAATCCCAACGGACTTTTTTGGGCAGGTGATACTGCTCAAACGATCTCTGCGGGAAGTTCATTCAGGTTTGATGACCTGACAGCATTCTTGTACCGTATTGAAGTAGGCGTCTATTATTAATCCAGGCAAAGCTTGGTGTATAATCTTGATTTCACAGCGGGATCCAAACATGCGTTTGATCCAGGATGGCTCGGTCTCCAACCCTGAAATGTTCCACCTCACAGAAAATTACCGTTCCCATGGTGGAATTGTTAATTGCGCGCATACTATCATTGAACGTATTGTGTGTTTTTGGCCTGACGCAATCGACAATCTCCAACGTGAACATGGCGTTGTCGATGGAGCGAAGCCAGTGTTTTTTCGAGGTTGGGATGAGACCCACACAGCCCAATATGAGCAATTTCTATTTGGCGAATCGTACGTTGATGCTGCACCATATCCTCTCTATCGTTAACATATTTCTCCAAGGGAGAGTCGTATTGAATTCGGGGCTGAGCAATGTAAGTGCGAAATATGTCACACGACTCTTAAGCACTCATTGTGTTTGTCTCTTCCCAAAGGCATTATCGTGCGAGACGAAAAAGCCGCAGAGAAACTGAAAGAGGAGGTTGGGGAGATCGGTGTGATCATGTAAGACAACTAACCTGACTCCTCGGCATGAATTTATCCTTGTTTCAGGACACTATACAACACCAAAGGCCTCGAATTCGACGATGTGGGTTCTGATCTGATCCCCGGATCACGCAAAACTGATCTTGGAGCGCAGGTTTTATTGTATAACTTTTTCGAGGACTCTGCAGTTGACGCAGCACGTTGGCGTGTATTATTGAACTATGTGGAAGGTGAAGTCGACGGAAAAGAACTGGCTGAGGCGCATGCACCATCTTTTGACCGAGATGTCGGTCGTTTCGCTGGGGTATGCGGCGAGGTGAGTGAAACAAGAGACTTCCATTACACCTACTAATTTATCTACAGTTGAAGTCGTTGTATGTAGGCATAACCCGGGCACGGAAGAAACTGTGGATCTTCGACAAGTCTGAAAAAAGTGAGCCTATGCGGGTAAGGTAGTTCTTACTCTTTGTTCTGGCATCACTCACGATGCAGCAGATGGTGTGGACTGCACGTGATCAAGTCGAAAACCGTATACCTGGGACGGGTAATATTCCCCGTCTTGCTGTATACTCGACTCCGGATGAGTGGGAATCAGCGGGCCACAGATTTTTGAGACATGAAAAATACCCCCAGGCCAAGCACTGCTTCACTAAAGCTTCCCTACCGCGCATGGTAGCGGTCTCCGAGGCTTTCCGTCTGAGGGAAGTAGCTCGTGCCAAAGCCAGTGTTGCACCACCGAAGGCCCAGCAAGAAGCTTTCTTTACTGCAGCAGATGCCTTCATGACAAGCGGGAATGATGCACCATCACACAAGGATAGACTTCTGTTTTACCGTAATGCTGCGGGATGTTATGCTCGCGCCGGTGATAATCAGAAAGCAGCTGCTGGGTACCTTGATGCACAAGAGTACGAACTGGCCGCACGTCGCTTCAGAGAAGCTGGACTTTTTGACAAGACAGTTGAAGTCCTGCATACATATTCCCAGAAGATCGCCCCCGACTCCTCAAAGGAACTATACACCGTCTGCCGCTTGTACTATTGTAGCAAGCATGACGGCAATAGGTACACGCCCTGCAACTTGCGTATACTACGCAACTAACTGACATTTCTGGGTTAGACCACGTTTCCCACTGTTCTCATCATTTGAAGAAGAGCTAGAATTTCTCGAAGAATATGACCTTGACCTTGCCCGTGCAAAGTTGTTGGTGACTCGTGGAAGATATACGGAGGCTGCAGAAATTCATCTGTCAGGGAATCGGCCAATCGACGCAATCAAGGATCTTTTGAAGGGAGGAGAATCACCCGAGGTGATTCAGAGGATCAATAAAATTTTATTGAGCAGCTTATGGGACCGGTGCTCATTTGCCACTCCAACCAAGAAAGTAGCGGCCGATCAAGAGGTCACTAGGCTGCTCAAGCTGGCTCGTGAATTGCCTAATTTCTTCGATCAACGAGAACAGCATGAAGTACGTGCTTGCGAGACATCTATGATCATGCAACTTACTCGTAACTTATTTGTAGATATCCATGTTCGAGGCCGTTGCTCAGGCGGATAATGCGAGTTTGCGGAAGCTGGCTGGCTTGTTTATCAAGGGCGGTAGGAAGACAGCAGCATTACTCGCCCTTAACCATGCCTTCAGCCGTCTACCAGAGCTAACATCTTACCAGATTCAAGATGTATCACAGTTCCTGCTCGAATTCCTGGAGTACATCCGCCTTCTCCGCCCCATCATCTCTCACCCTGATCCGCTCAGCATCGGCTCTATCAGGAAGCTATTCTGTATCAGGGAGGCATCCAATGCTGAGTATCGCATGAAGCCTCGCTCCTTCCTTCACAGTTCAGCAAAGGATGATCATCATGGATCCAAGTACCGTCAATCTTGTTCGAAGAATGACATGGTTTCCGCTCTCCGCAAGTACTTGGCAGCATACCTATGCAACCAGGTCGCTGCAGAGAACAAGTTGTGTTGCACTACACCTATCTTCTCCGAGTGCCCGGCATTCACTATCAATGGTCACTGTGACCGCATTGACTGCTCTCGCGAACATGTTGAGCGCACTAATCTGGACTCTGGACGATACAATACACGGCTTGAAATTCACTTGCAACAGATGTGCATCCTTCAATCGAGGCATTCGGTCAATCCCAGTTATGACAGTCGGTCTGAGTATGCGATGAATTGCTCTTGTTGTACCAATGACTTACCTAAGATTATTTAGCATTCTAGACTGGCTCACCCGCCTTTATGGGGCCTTCTACCCCCAATTCCATGCCCAGGGCTCTATTGCGGACCTTGATCCATCCCTGATACCTGCCGGCCGGGAAGGCACGGGCGTCATGAAGCATTGGGTGCAGGACTTACTTCACAACCTCCGCCCCGACCGTTTAGACTTCCTAACAATTGCAACGAAGTTGATGAGCCTCCTTTTTGCCTTTGACTATTCTAGTGCTTTCACATGCGTTAACCAGGCTCGTTTCAATGCACCCCGTGCCAGGATACCACAGCTCATATATTCAGACGGTGACTACGCTGTCAAGGACCTTATCCACTTTTTCAATGGCACCCAGAGAACCTCCATCTCCGCAGGCTTGAGATTTTTAACGTACGTGTGGCATTAGAATTCATGACGATCCACTGGACTGAGCTTGTCGCAGCCATATCCTGCAGTCTTCGCAGGTGATGGATCTACCCGTCATCTGCGACTGCTTGGAAAAGGTTATTGGCAAGACCTGTATTTCACGGCGTCTTTCCTCCGACCTGCCACTTGATGGGCTCGTCCTTCCACGAGGCTGGCTCGCTTCACACGAGGATTTTATCCATAGGAAGGAACTTTGGACTGATCAAATCACTGCTCTGTTGGATCGTGTGCAAGATTTGTTGACACGCCTACAAACACCGACTGCTAACAGTGAGCAGTTCCGAGCATTTGCGAGTGGGAGCGACGATCTGACTCCCGAACCCCAGCAGACTTTCAACTGTCGGACACTGGACTAACAGCCATGTTCACTGCCAGAATGTTGGTCTCTTTCTCCCCTTCCCTTCGATCCAAAGCATGCTAACGATGGCTCTCGACAGTTGCAGGGCACTTTGTTTTTGTACGTTCGTCAGTTGTATACAATTATGATATCGATTCCAGCAGCAACTACTAGTGACTTTCAACGTACGAAATACCCTCGTCAGACAGAACGTCAGAAACATTTTCATTGCACTGCGTACAGCTGGGCCTAGGAAAATGGCTCATCGTTTGTATCAGAAGTAAGCTGTCCACTCCGTGTGTCAATCTTTTCAATCTCATCCTGGTCCCAGGTATGCGGAGGCGGGCGATGACGACAATGAGCACTGGAAAGAGTGTTTGAAGGCCGTGGTGACATATGACGCCGAAGCTGGAGTAATCGAAGACCTGGTACAACTTCTCCACGAGCAAAGGGATCCGCAGCGAACTCCGCAGTTAGACCTACCGCGGATCAACTATATCCACTTTGCGGATCCCTTCAAAATCCCCTTTCTCGTGGCACCTCAGTTTGCCAAGCTACGACCCGTGCCACTTACTGTTCATCGGGCAAGTCGTGTTCCTCGAGCCGAGAAGGCCAACGGAAAGGCTCAGCCAAGGGAGTCCGCCGTTGATCTACTGCCAGCAGGTGAGGTTCATCAAGAGCAAGAACTTCAAGAAGATGTACAGTCGTTAGACGAACCTGCGTTGATTAGCGAACATGCACCAACTGAAGAAGAGATCTCAGCCGCGAAGAAGATTCTGGCCATCTGGATGTATTGTAAACATCGCAATGCCCGGGCCCTTGCCATCGGAAGCGGCCTCAAGGCACAGAGAAATCCGGTTTTTATTTCGTGTTTGAAGAAGGTATATGCCTCCAGCTGGGGGAAGGCCCCGTATCGCACGCTGTATCTCTGGGCACTCCCGCGCCTCATTGCGTGTCTCGACGAAGCTATGACCATTGCCAAGAAAACCAAGAGCAAGATAAACAAACTGCTCTTGAAGGAGAGCCACGAACGCCTTGAAGAACTGGGAAAGCAAACGACCACCATGAAGTGAGTCTCACGACCGAGGAAGACAGTGTCATTTCAACGACTATATTCTCTTAGCAAACTGCTCAAGGACGGTCGCGAATTACGCAAAAAGATCGATCCCGACGCCATTATGCACCAGAAGCGTGATGGAACGGCGATGAAGGAGGTCGTTTTGAAAGTCCAAGAAATCATCGATAGCCTGCCGACACCATCCGCTGATATTCAACAGGAATTCCAACCCGCCTATGAACTCGTGATGGGCGAAAAGAAATAGATTCCCGAAGCCATAGGGGGATTTGGATTACCGTTAAAGGGGGGTCCTCCTGTATTTTTTTCGTCAGCTGTACGTGTAAGTTACGTCCGAGTTTGAGTTCGCTTGTATTTGTAGTCTGTAGTGCAATTTACTGTTACTGTGCTGTGACTTTGCCGGCCTTCATACCATCGACAATCGTGGCGGGAGGCGTCACGGCCCCACGGCCCGAGTGGCCGTCCTCGCCCACTCCGCCCACAGAGCTCCGTGCTCTCCACGACAATGATACAGGAGCTCTCCCTGGTGTTGCGGGCCGTTCCCTCCATCCTGTCGGTCTCTTTCTCCCCCGCCGTATCCTAGAGGTCGCCGATCGAGTTAGAAGCGCGAGCGAACCCGGTGCTTTCCCCCACTGAGGACGCGCTCGCATGCCAATGGTGCCAACGAGCAGGAGATGAACACGTCGGTCGCGGGGGCACGCTGACTAGCTAGGGGGAGGGGTTGCGCGCTAGCTTGTAGTGGTTTTCGGACACTTCGGGTTGAGCCGCGAAGTGCCGAGTGCGACAGAGACAACCCCAGCGATAGCAACGGCGTCAAATACGTCCGGGGAGGCTGCAAATCGAGTGGTTATGATGGCGGCATCAAGACGAGCGCGCTAGGTCGAGGTCCAGGCGAGTGGGGGCGACCGGGGTGGGTTGGGAGGTGCTGGAGGTGATTGGGGCCACGGAAGCGTTCGGGATGGCGACGAATGGACTGGCAGATGGTGGTGGGCGTACGACGCAGCGAGTAGCGCGCGCCGCGAGTTTCGAGACAAATCAGAACGGATGAAGAAGCGCCGAGCTCGGCCTCGGCGCGAACGGTATGGATGCAAGATGGCGGACGCACCTTGGCCACCCACACCACCATAGAGGTGTCGCAAACAGCCCGTACGCGTTGTACATGGCGACACCGACATCGGTCGAGGACGACTGCGCGGGCGGTGGCAAGAGCATGACCTAGCCGAGCCTCATATGGACATTGTCCATCGGGCGCTTGGGATGCACCCATTAATTCTCACTGTGCCAACGGCACATCGGGTCACGACGTCCTAGTGGACGCAACAGGTTTGAACGCATTCGAACCTGACTAGAAAAGTTCAGGAGCATGCGAACGTGAACGTGAACCTTCCGTTCAGCCCCACCCCCGAACGCTGAACCGAACCCCACGTTTGGTTCTGGAAAACTCGGTTTGAACCGACGTTCAGAACCGAACGCGTCCACCACTAGTTATGATTGTGAACCGGGAATCTGCTGACGCTCATCTCCCATCTGGCCCACACAGAATTGTGCATATATGCAGAGCATGGAAGCACAAGTATTCCCCAGAGGGAACCAGTACGTTGTCTTGTGTTTCTCAAAAGCGCGCTATTGATTTCCATGGAACTCTCTGAGTGGAAAGGCATGCGGTTTGTTGCCGGCGACGAGGGCGAGCTCACGAACAGCCTCGGGCTGATCTTCAACGCTTCCGGTCTCCTTGTTCAAAAATACGCGGTTCGCGTCCTCTGCCATCTGTTTTCAGTGTCTCCCCTTTACCCACCGTTTTCATCACGTCTGGCGTCATTCTCGACATTGACGTTATGTCATTTTTGCACAAGATAACAAGGTCCAGTTTATCGTCATCGAATGAGCCTGCCAATATCACGATGACTGCTTCGGAGGTGACCCTGGCTTAGATTGCATAGGCATCGCGGCAAAGTCAAAGGCTTGTATTGTCAGGGCGAACGAGATCCATAGACATGCATGGTAACTCTGGTTGAAAACCCAGTTTGTTGATGAAATTGGCTAATGGTTTACTTGGTTGTCCCGAAAGACGAAAGATGAATCGGTTGTCGGCTTGCATACCTTTTGGAATCATATCCCTCATGCTCGATGCTGATTAAGATGCAGCACCCTTGATATCGCTCGCACGTAGCATGTTCGTCGGCAGCACAGTGTCCCAATGTAGCGCTGTCCACTGGGCATTACCTTCCACTTACTCAAGACAGGCATACAGTACTTCAGGCTTGGCCGTGTTGATCAGCTCGTCGCCACCCCCGTAGTTGCGGCCAACGCGGTGTCTGCAACCATGTCAGTACGGTTTATTCCTGTGCTTTCCTCTCAAGGCTGATTGGATACTCTGACTAGGGACACACCGCTTCGCATCATTCACGCGAGCGATGTGCTATTTATAGTCACCTACTGTCGTACAGGACCGGGGGCCTCGAAATTTCTGGCTCTGGTTAAACTTTTGGACTTGTTCTCGATGGGCTATGCAGACCACTTTGCAAAACGTCATTCGCTATTCCACAGGAGGGGATCTCTTGTGCACCAACTTGCTCTCATCGGCCCTTGGAGCATTGTGTGGATCAAAGCTCGCTCCTGGTCGTCACCATGGCATCTTCCGGTCTCCACGCGATATTATTCTGTTCGCTGCCACTCCTAACGGGTCCTGTGGTCGTGCTAAGCATGGCTTTTGGACTTCCATCACTATCGTCGGGGCACCCGCCGTCCTCCCTCCAGTTGCAGTATCGTAATCTGGACGGGCATGTGCCACTGATGACGAAGCTTTCTGGCTCCAATTGGTACTCAGCCATGTGAGCGTCACGATTGGACTACTTGATGAGTCAATAACGTCGAGCCCTCGTTCGTAGTAAAATAAGATGGAAAATGTTGTCTTACCTTGCTGTGCGGATGTCGCAAGCATAGGTGTCGCATCTGCAGATTCAAAACAGAAGCAAATAGGGCACTACTTTACGGGGAAAAGTCTGGGGCGTGGCGTTGTCGTAAGTAAACATGATTCCCCTGTGATTCGATTCTTGCTGTGGTCGTGCACCATGGTTACCTTGCAGCAAAAACCGACCTGGGTGGAGCGGAATGTCGCTTGCTGTAGAGAATCGTTGCTGCGTCCAGGCATCCTTCACCGGGCTGGCACTGGGCCTCGTTACTGTCTCAAAGGATCCTTGACTACGAGCCATAAGAATGTGGGGATCCCCATCCCCATCCGTACTTCTTATCAGAAGCCGCTGTAATAATGCAATGACGGTGGCGCCTTTCAGAGCAGGTACCTCGTGTCGTCTTCCGGACCCTTTCTCGGCTCATAAAAGGGGAGGGGAATCAGGACCTCCCTGCGCCCACTATCTCTTTCCCCCAGCATCTGCTCTGCCGGACGCACCTTCAGTATAGAATGATTGTCCTTGATGCACAAGCCTTCTCTGCAGGCAATCTTGCCCACAGGGAAGGTCTCACCGTGGCTTTGGGGGCGCTCGACTCCTGTATATTAGGACCAGATACTCCTCTGGACCTGATAATTCAGGATTTGTGTTCCCTTCCACATTTGTTCGAGTTTATCATCTCGGGTGCGTTTTTTCATCCCGCCATTTGGGCATTATGTATATGTCTCTGAATTTTGCTAGTGATGCCAAATGGTCGGGCGTTGGTGCACAAAATCCTGAACGCCTATCCGACCAATCCAGCGCTTGTTGAAACATCATCTGCAGGACTCCTCCTTCGGAGGCTTTCGTCTCTCATCTCTACTTTGCCCCCGCACCTCTTATCCGCTGACGCTCTTCAGCAAGTGGAGCAGCATAAGGTTTATATTCAGGATGCACTCGCTGTCCTTGCTCTACTTTACTCTTCGGACTTCTTGACTACTATAGCATGTGCATCCGGAGAGCACGGTAGTCGAGTGTCCTCAAGGTCCTTTGTGTGGCGGAGACACGAGGACAACAACACTGCCATTGATACAGCGTCATTTCACAGGTTGGGAGCAAGGGTTCCCATGGACCACGGCGAGGCGTCCCGGATGGCTCATGAGGTCAGTGACCGTCTCAGGTCGATCTTGAAAGTGCGTCAGCTTCTTCATTTTCAATATTCAGTCTGACACATCCATAGTTTTATCTCGAACTCCTTCTGGAGCCTTCTCTCGCCCGAAAACTTAGGGAAGCCTATATCTCGATTCGTGATGACAGGAGGCCTACACTCTCGGAGACCCAGCTTACGAAATCTGGCCTGTATTTCGAGAACGCGGATCGCTTTGGTGAATGGCGGGTAATCATTGGCACTGCAGTAGAAGACAAACTACGGGAGCTGGCTCGTAGTAATCGAGAGAAATGTGTTATGATTGTGAGGAAGATAAAGTACGCCGCATACTTACCTTCGTTCAACCTAGGGGAGTTGACTACTGTGGACCTGCGGTAGGCAGCTTTCGAATGGCAATTTTTCCAAAGAGAACCAAAGAAGGCTGAATAGCCTCCCTGGCGTGCCTATTTTCGAGGCCAAAGTGAAACAAGGTCTTCGTCTTGTTGTGAGCTTCTTCCCGTGGCGGAAGCGATCAGTCATTCACCCCCAGATAGTATCAGGTTGATATTGTCTCGGACCACGAGACCATGGTGAGTCTATTTCTTACATATCTTGTGACCGTCTTTTGAGCAGTGTCCGGGCAGGTTCAACGGCAGGGTATTTCGTTTGACCTTTCTATTCTCCTTCAGATTTAGACGTGTTGTTTCAGCCATCAGAATATATGGTATCCATTCTCACATCCTGGTCCGTACCTGGGATGCCCTAGGACAACATCTCGCTAGGAGAGGAGAGGAATATTGCCGGCGGTCAGAACCATTTTCATCACCATACGGCGATTAGGAGACTGCTCACCTAGTATTTGCCACAGCTGCACATTTCGAGGTGAGCCCATCGATCCCGATGGTGCCATTTATCGTCCTGCGTCCTTTGCATTCGGGAGTTTGGAAAGCAACACCAAGCTGACATCGCTGGCACTTTCCAATGAGGATAAGGGCGAGGTGTGTTTCCTTGATTATGCATTTTGGTTACTATTAACACTGCCAACAGTTACACTCTTTGCTCGTGTATGTATCCTCCCTTCTCTCCATAGTAGCCAGAAACCAAGTTCTTCTACAGCTTGGACAAATATATCGCATTCTCTCAGGTATGTCCGCAGTTTGTTTGCTCATGTGGAATGCTCATTATATATTTTGTAGGGGTTTCTACACAGTAGGCGCTTTTGGTATGTGACGACCATGTCTCATGCGTTGTATTAGGTCTGATCATAAACCGAGACGTACAACACGTCTTCGAACTTACGTAGGTAATCTTACCTTTTCACGAATCAATACTGATGCCTGTACAGGCCATTCGAGCATAAGATCGTAGAATGCGACACGTCGTGCTTTGTTCTGGGTAGAAGTGGCACTGGGTATAGTAGATTGGGCCTGTGTGACCATGTCTGACTCACTCGTTGCTCAGAAAAACTACGACCATGCTCTTTAAGATGCTTGGAATTCAGCGTGCATGGGAAGCACAGGCGTCTGGCAGTGATATGCCAAAGCCCCGTCAGATTTTCGTAACCAAATCTCCTATGCTAGTAACAAAGATGAAGGGGTATTTCATCAAGTTACTGGATTCGTTGGCATTAGATCGGTGTTCATTGGAAGATCTCAAAGAGATGCAAGCTCGGTTCGCAGAATCTGGGCCAACGAGCGTTGATCAAGTCGACATCCCGGAAAAGTACAGCCTGTTGGAAGAACATCATTTTCCGCTGTTTGTTACCTTCGACAAAGTAATCCTCCAATCTGAGCAGCAGTTCCAGTGACTCACCCTCTAGTTCTAGCTCACACGGATGATCGCAGCCGATGTTTTATGTGCGGATGACCCTGAAACACGATGGGCTGCCAAATTTTTCTTCAACACTGATGAGATTGAAGCTGAAGACTCGTTTGTGACGTACAAAGTTTTTGCCTGCAGCTATTGGCCACATTTTCCGCGGTCGCTCACAAAAAGCCTTGGTACGTATCATACTTCTCACCCCGGCAGTGCTAGCTTTATAATTCATCTGTATAATAGAGCCGTGGCTTGTCTTCTCGGAGTTTATGGGTGCGGTCGTCTCGATTTCATTGTAGATATAGGGTTTATCGACTCCTTGACAGGTGTCATCAAAGGATCTGAGAAATCACTCGCATTCCCCGATGGATTCCTTGATGAGGCGACGTACTGTAGCCTTTCACCTCGCACTAACCCTACGTTTGCAAATCAAAGGCAAACATTGTATGCGCTCTTCGAGGCATATTGCAAACTTAAAAGACGACGGTGTCAGCATGATGTCGCAGACCGGACCCATGCAATATTGAAGGCGCTCCTGGGAGGTGCTTCATTGAGAGGGGAAAGGGTTGAGTATCTGTACGTCTAAGTGCTCAACTTGAACCAAGGGTTCGCATTGCTAAATGGCTTGTAACGCAGCTATGCAGACGAAGTACAAGATATTTTACTCACTGATGCTCTCCGTACGGTCGTATTCATACTGTGTTCAGGACTCTAACATCTGTTTCAGTATTGAGACTTATCTGTCGAAATCCTGAAGGACTCTTCTGGGCTGGCGACTCTGCGCAAACAATCTCAGCGGGAAGCTCATTCAGATTCGATGATTTAAAGGCATTTCTGTACCGTATGGAAGTAAGGATCTGTTGGCTAGCACGGCCAGAGCTGAACCTTTATTTGATAGCGAGACCAGAATGTGCATCTGATTCAGGACCGCTCGGTTTCCGAGCCTGTGATGTTCCAGCTCGCGATCAATTACCGTTCCCACGGCGGTATTGTCAACTGTGCACATAGCGTTATTGAACGTATCACCCACTTCTGGCCTGATGCAATTGATCGTCTACGGCCTGAACAGGGTATCATTGACGGATTCAAGCCGGTGTTTTTCCAAGGCTGGGATGAGGACACATTCTGGTACGAGCGATCCCCACCTGGTGTGCTAATATTGTCCTTATTCCAAACGTGATTCTTCAAGGAAAGGTCACGTTGAATTCGGGGCACAGCAATGTGAGTGCAGATTATGTTGCACGAGATGAAAGAGCAGTGGAAAAGCTGCAAAAGGAGGTTGGAGAGATCAGTGTGATCATGTAGGACAGCCAACACGACTCCTTGATATGAATTTATCCTTCCTCGTTTCAGGTCACTTTACAACAGCAAAGGCCTTGAATTCGATGATGTGAGGTCTGAGTTAATCCAACCATCACACAAGATTGACCTTCAAGCTCAGGTATTGTTGTATAACTTCTTCGAGGACTCGGAGGTCGATGCATTGCATTGGCGTGTATTACTCAATCACATGGAAGGCGAAGTTAGTAAAGAAGAACTGGCCAAAGTGTATGTGCCACGTTTCGGAAGGGACGACAGTCGTTTCACTGGAATATGCGCTGAGGTATGTGAAATGAGTGACTCAAAGCTTTCCTGCTGATTTGTCCACAGTTGAAGTCGCTATATGTTGGAATCACCCGGGCAAAGAAGAACCTGTGGATCTTTGACCAGTCTGAGAAGAGTGAGGCGATGCGGGTAAAGCAGCTATTACTCTGCTGTACTGGCATACTCACGGCACAGCAGATGATTTGGACCGCACGCAACCAGGTTGAAAACTGTTCACCTGGGACGGATGGTGTTCCCCGTATTGCTGCATATTCGACTCAGGATGAATGGGAAACGGCCGGTCGTAACTATTTCAGACACGAGAAATATCCCGAGGCAATGCACTGCTTTGCCAGAGCCTCGCTACCGCACATGGTGACGATCTCTGAAGCTTTCCATCTGAGAGAAGTAGCTCGTGCAAAAGTTGGCATTGCACTGCCAAAAGCTCAGCAAGAAGCATTCCTTGCTGCTGCAGATGCTTTTATGACAATTGCCAGGAACGATGCGCCATCGGACGATGACAAACTCCTGTTCTATCATAATGCTGCAGGATGCTATGTACGTGCTGGTGATGACAGGAAGGCAGCTGTTGGATACCTTGCTGCTCATGAATATGAACTGGCCGCGCGTCGGTTTGGAGAAGCTAGGCTCTTTGACAAAATGCTAGAGGTTCTGCACACATACTCTCAGAAGATCCCTGAAAATTCGTTAGAAGAACTATACACCGTCTGCCGCTTGTTCTATTGCAGTAAGCAAGACGGTAATAGGTGCGTGCAACGTGACTTGCATACTGCACTACTTGCGACTTTACTGACATCTCTGGGCTAGGCCGCGCTTCCCACTGTTCCGGTCGGATGAAGATGAATTGAAGTTCCTCAAACAGCACAACCTTCACCTCGCCCACGCTAAACTGCTGGAAACTCTTGAAAGATATTTGGAGGCTGCAGAGGTCCATTTATCGGGGAACCGGCCGATCGATGCAATCAAAAATCTCTTAAAGGGAAAGGGATCGCGCGATGTGATTAAGAGGGCTACCAAAGTGTTATTGGACAGTTTGTGGGATCGGTGTTCATTTGCTACTCCTTCAAATAGAGTAGCGGCCGACCAAGAGGTCACCAGTCTGCTTAATCTGGCCCGTCAATTTCCTGTCAATTTCCTTGACTCGCTAGATCAGAAAGAAGTATGTGCTTACGAGACGTATAGGATCATACCCACTTACTTGTATTTGTTCACAGATATCCATGTTCGAGGCCATTGCTCAGGCAGATCTTGGCAGTCTCCAGGCGTTGCCCGAGATATTTATCGAGGGCAATAGGAAGATGGCAGCATTGCTCGCCTTCGATCATCTTTTTAGTCGTTTACCAGCGCCGAAATCTTTCAAGATTCAAGAGGTATCACCCTTCCTGCTCAAATTCCTGGAGTACATTCGCCTTCTTCACTTTGTCATCTTGCACCGTGACCCGCTCAGCGATACCTCTATCATGAAATTGTTCTGCATCGAGAAGGTATCTCACACCAGATATAGTCTAAAGCCTCGCTCTGTCCTTCAAAAATCGGCCACAGGCAGTCTGGGCGGATCCAAGCACCTTTACTCTTCATCAAAGAGTGACGTAGCTTCTGCCCTCCGCAAGTACTTGGCGGCGCATCTACACAAGCGGGTTACCGCAGAGAACAACCTGTGCTGCAGTGCACCAATTTTCTCAGAGTGCTTGACACACATTATTGGTCACTGCGACCGTACCAATTGCCCTCAGGGACATGTCGAGCTGGCTGATCTGGACTCTAAACGATATAATGCCAGGCTCGGGATTCACTTGCAACAGATACGCATCCTCCACTTGATGCACTCGGTCAATCCATACCACAACAAGCAGTCCGAGTAAGCAGTGGCTAACTCTTGTTGCACCGACGACTCACTCGGGATCACTTAGCGTCCTAGACTGGCTCGTGCGCCTTTACGAAGCCTTCCATCCTCAGCTACATGTTCAGGGCTCTGTTGCTGATTTCGACCCGTCTTTGATACCCGGTTGCCGGGAAGGCATGGGCGTCATGAAAATTTGGGTGCAGGAGGCTCTTTATAACCTCCACTCTGATCGTCTGGACTTCCTGGCAATTGTGCTGAAGTTGACAAGCCTCCTTTTTGTTTTTGACCATCCTAGTGCTCTTAGATGCATCAACAGAGCTTGTTTCGACGTTCCCCATGTCAGGATGGACGACATTATCGACTTTTTTGACGGCACCAAGAAGACGTGCATCTCCGCGGGCTTGAAATTTTTGATGTACGTGTCGTATTGGAATTCATAACGATACACTGGATTGAGCTTGCTACAGCCACGTCCTCGAGCCTTCGCGGGCGGTGGACCTATTCATTTTCTGCGACTGCTTGGAAAAGGTTATCGGCAAGATCTGCATTTCGTGCCGTATTTCTTCTTCCCCGCCACTTGATGGCCTTGTCCTTCCACGAGGCTTGCTCGTTTTAAACGAGGATTGCTCGAGCAAGGACGTCGATATTGATCTAACTATAGCTCTGTTAGATCGCCTGCGAGATCTATTGGTGCGCTTGCAAACAAATACTGCCAGCAGTGAGCAGCTCTATGCATCCGCAATCGAAAATGACAAGCTGACACCCAAATCCCAGGAATATTCCGGCTGTCGAATCCCAAACTGACAGCCATGTTTACTGCCAGAATGTTGGCCTCTTTCCCCCCTTCTCTTCGATCCAAAGCATGCTGACCATGGCTCTCGACAGTTGCAGGGCACTTTGTTTTTGTACGTTCGTCAGTTGTGTACAATTATGATGTCGATTCCAGCAGCAACCACTAGTGATTTTCAACGTACGAAATACCCTCGTCAGACAGAACGTCAGAAACATTTTCATAGCACTGCGTACAGCTGGGCCTAGGAAAATGGCTCACCGTTTGTATGAGAAGTAAGGTGTCCACTCTGTGTGCCAACCTTCTCAATCTCATCCTGGCCCCAGGTATGCGGAGGCAGGCGATAACGACAATGAGCACTGGAAAAAGTGTTTGAAGGCCGTGGTGACATATGACGCCGAAGCTGGAGTAATCGAAGACCTGGTACAACTTCTCCACGAGCAAAGGGATCCGCAGCAAACTCCGCTTTTAGACCTACCGCGAATCAAGCATATCCACTTTACGGATCCCTTCAAAATCCCCTCTCTTGTGGCGCCTCAGTTTGCCAAGCTACGACCCGTGCCAGTTGCTGTTCTCCGGGCAAGTCATGCTCCTCAGGCCGAGGAGGCCAACGGAAAGGCTCGGCCAAGGGAGTCCGCCGTCGATCTGCTGCCAGCAGGTGAGGTTCATCAAGAGCAAGAACTTCAAGAAGATGTACAGTCATTAGACGACCCTACGTTAATTCGCGAACATGCGCCAACTGAAGAAGAGATCTCAGCCGCGAAGAAGATTCTAGCTGTCTGGATGTACCGTAAACATCGCAATACCCGGGCCCTTGCCATCGGAAGCGGCCTCAAGGCACAGAGAAATCCAGTTTTCATTTCGTGCTTGAAGAAGGTATATGCCTCCAGCTGGGGAAAGAGCTCGTACCGCACGCTGTATCTCTGGGCACTCCCGCGCCTCATTGCGTGTCTCGACGAAGCTATGACCATTGCCAAGAATACCAAGAGCAAGATAAACAAACTGCTCTTGAAGGAGAGCCACGAACGCCTTGAAGAACTGGGGAAGCAAACGACTAGCATGAAGTGAGTCTCACGACCGAGGAAGACAGTGTCATTTCAACGACTATATTCTCTTAGCGAACTGCTCAAGGACGGTCGCGAACTACGCATAAAGATCGATCCCGACGCCATTATGCACCAGAAGCGTGATGGAACGGCGATGAAGCAGGTCGTTTTGAAAGTCCACGAAATCATCAACAGGCTGCCGACCCCGTCCGCGGATATTCAGCAGGAATTCCAACCCGCCTACGAACTTGTGATGGGTGAAGAGGAGCAGTCTCCCAAACGAGGGAAGCCATCGTTGAGCACGGAGGATTTGGATTACTGGTGAATGGGGGGTCCTCCTGTACTTTTTCGCCAGTTGTACGTGTAAGTTACGCCCGAGTTTGGATGCGCTTGTGTTTGTAGTTTGCCTTGCTTTGACTTTGCCAGTCTTCGTATTATGGATGACTGCCAAGTTCGTGGCTGGACTCGGAGTTGAAGCAGCCGCGTCACGGTCCCATGGTCCGCACGAAACTGAAGGGGCTCCAAGACCTGAGGCTCAGCCGGCCTCTCCTCCCTATCGGGATACAGCGGTCAAGAGTGGGCATTTTCGTTTCGTGCACTGGTTGGATGCGTATGTAAGCGTTGCAAAAATAGGCCGTGGCAAGCAAGGTTTCGTTTGTGAATCGCCAGGGATTTCTCCTCCTCTCGGTTGTGGACAAGGGAGGGTGCTTCTAGCGTGGACGCCACTGAGCGGCGCGATCCGGACTGTTTCAGCGCGGCACCGAAGGTCCCCTGCCCCGATGAAGCCAAGCACCCGGATTTTTCTGCTGCTCCCTCCCTGGGGGAGGTTTCCAGCTATGTGTTTATTACGACAATAGACCGTGAATCCGCACACGCTCATCTCCCGGCTCCCTTACTAGACGCCCTGTGTGGCGCTTGATGCAAAGTGCCAGTCGTCTGGCGCTCTACAAGTACCCGGAGACCGTGTGGTGGACGAAGGAGAAGGTGCGATCTGCGTGCTGACGTTGGTCTCCTTGCTGGGCAGATGATATCGTATGCGACGCCCGGGTTTTGCGGGTTGCGCCCCACGTCGAAGAACGCCTGTCAATGCCATACCGCCAACCACGTGTGTGTTCATCTGGCTATGAATGGCATGCCTGGCAGAACGAATCCTAATACTGCCATCACTGGCGCCGCATCTACGCCCTCTGCCGGCACATCAGCAGGCATTATCAAGTCGCCGACCAGTGCGCCCCAATAGTCTATCGTCCTCCCGTCTGCTCCGGCCACCGCGTTCAGCAGCGTTCAACGAGCCCTGCTGTAGCCTCTCCCGTCCGCCGCACATGCAGCTGAGCAGGCAGTTGGCTACCATCGACTCCAGCTATCCAGACACCGTCGCCGTCGCCGTCAGTGTCTCACTGGGTGGTCTGGCCCTGGTGGGGATGGCCGTCTATCTCATCTTCAGGTATCGCCAGCGCAAGAAATTGCTGGCGGCTCAGGATACCCTTCCCAGACCCTTCCAGATCGTCGTGCCAGCAGCCATAACGACGAGCACGGCGGTGATAACGCACGACCTCGCTTCCTTCCCGATGCTTGACATCTCCTCAAGATCTGGCCCGCGGAGCGAAGGGAGGCGCAAGCTCAAAGCCCGGAGGAAGGCGCTTTTCACGAGGAGCAAGCTCTCGAGAGCGAGCCCTGTGCCTGCGTCCACTCCGTCCACACTCTCACAGTCCTCGCCCGGCCCGTCCCGTAGCCCACGTATGCAACCCGCCCCTGCCGACATGTCGCTTCTTGATCGTGCCGGCCCATCCTATCATCCCCAGCCGCGTTCTCAGGCACTTGCTCACACGCTCACGATGGCCAACGCGCCATTGCGACCCAATTCACGCCTACGGCCCGCGCATTCGGCGCCATCCTTTCCTACGAGCGCGTCCTCCCAGCGCGCGGGTGGTATTTCTGCGCCCCATTTAGCCCCGTTTCGAGACTGGCCCTCGCGTTCTACGGGCGAGCTCGCCGCCGCCGCCGCACCCGCTGCACCGCGTCACCGCGCGCCCGACGGAGGTAGGCACACCACCCGTCACGTCGAGGGGCGCGGGTACCACGTAGACATGCCCGTGCGCCCCACGAATCACCTGCGACAGTGGCATTCCGCGTCGCCGATGGTGGGTGGCGAACGCGCGCGTTTGGATCCAAGAGCGGTCTCGAGGAGGACGGACGTTATCCAGCATCAGGATGCCGCGGTGGTGCGGGAGCTGCCCCCGCCGTATCAGAGGGTTGATCGGGTCTGATGCGTAGGTATGGCGTTGCGGAAGGGCGATGGCGGCGGTCACATCTGGAGCGTTCTGATTGGAAGGAGGGGACGATGACTTGACCCGTGATGATCGCGATGTTGACGGATACCCTAGTGATCATGTGGTGGACGGAATTCTCCTGAGACGAACAGGATCGTACGCAATACGGAACCAACCGAGGCAGGGGAGACATAGTATTAATGCAACAGACAAGAAAGCAGGACGTAACGCTACTGAGTCTGAGAGCCATACCCTCTGATGCCCTCGGCAAAGCTCCACGACGTGTCCAGATGCAATGAATCCGAAATCCGCACTCCAGTGGCGGTGATGGTGGCAAGTTGATACTAGGTGGAGGGTGAGTGGGCCAAGATCGCGGAGAACTGACTGGCCGATAAGCAAACCTTGTTCAGACTTCGGGCATCTCGGTAGAAAAGAACGCGCATGCTGTCTTGCAGTATTTTTTGCGCTTGTTCTTCCGTCAGCGCATCTTCGTAACCCTCGACGGCTTTGCGAAGGAGCGGTTGTGCGATGTAAGCCCCGTACCCGGTGGCGATCGTCGAGGCTGTATACGTCGTGCCGAGCAGATCGACATATGACAAGAACCTGCGTTCGAATCAGTGCCTCTGCAAACGCACGAGATCGCTGCATACCTCCTCCCGTCCTTGAATCCGCCGATGATGATGGAGTTCCAGAGAGGATTCAGCTTTGAACGACGCTCGTACATCACTTGCGACAAAAGCTCGTGTATTTCCACCGGGCCGAGCTCGTGTCCATCCTGCGCAGCGATCTCCTCGACCACGATACGGTCAAGCAGGCGTTGTATGTACTGAAAGTCGGAAATGTCACCGCCTGCACCGACGACGGTGTAATCCCCGACGGCCTGGAGGCGTTGCACGTCCTTGAAACGGGCGAGCGAGCCGTAAGATGCTGGGGGCGAGTCAGATCAGCCGCGCGTGCGCGATAGACACGGACCGAGGTTGTCGGCCGCCATCATGATCCCGTCCTTGAACTTGATGGCGAGCACGCTCGTTCCGGTGACGATGGGCTGCTGCGTGCGCTGCACGCTGTCCGCGAAGGCGTCCCTGGTGCGGTTGTCGGGACGGAGGTGGAGAGGGGTGGTCCCATACGGGTCGATGAGGTCGTTGCGCTGCCAGCCAACGTGTGAGGGCGGGCACGGGCGGCGCGGGGGGTCGACTTACGGGGCGTCCCCAGTTGCTCGGGAAGTGGTCCATGATGAGGATGGCGATGGACGCGCAAGCGGGACGCGTCGACGGGATGGTGTTTGCGCGTGTTTGTGTCCCGACATGACCACGCCCTTCATCCATCTCACGCCCACCGCGCTCCCCCCGACGGCGACGCGCGGGCGAGGCGCAAAGCGCGGCAGGAAACCGAGGGGCGCCGTCCTCAGCGCTGGCCCCGCGAGCCACCAGGCCAGCCCTGCACCCGGCGGGTCCGCCGTCGGGGGCCCACAATTCACCCCCGTGCAGTGGACCAGTCCCACCCTGCCCGCCGCGGGGACGTCGACATCGCTTGCGGCGTCTGCTGCGCTACCCGCACAAGCGTCTGCCGGTCAACCCGCTGCCGAGGGTACCTCTGGTCTTGGCGCCGGACCGAGCGACGCTAGCATGGACAGCGGGGACGAAGCGGGCCCCTCCACCTCGACCACGATGCCCCCCGGAGCGGTGACCGTGGCAGCCGCTGCGAGCAATGCTGCCGTTGCAGTGGCCGGAAGTGCCGGTGTCCAGAAATTGGGCGCAGGCGCTGGCGATGAGGACGGCGATGGCGAGGACGAGCTGCTGCCCGCGATGGCAGACGATGATTATTCGGCACAATTGTCGTGGCAGAGCGAGAGCAAGGACAACCTCAAGTGTGTATTTGTGCGCCTGACTATCGAGGATATTCCCCCTGACGCGTCGCAACAATAGGGTGTTGATGGACAACTTTAGTCCAGCCCAGTACGACCGGTTCGAGGCGTACAGGCGGCATGCGCTGCCCAAACAGGCTGTTCGAAGGGTACTTTTCGCTGCTGCATGTGGGTGTGTTTTGGCTGATGATCCCTATCAAAGGTGATACAGCAAACGATTGGACAGCAAGTCTCTCAGCCCGTCGCTCAAATCGTCGCTGGTTTCGCCAAGGTGTTTGTGGGCGAAATAGTAGAAAACGGTGCGTCACATCCTCATGTCGGGGTATCCGGCTCACGTTCGTTCCCTGTGTGGCAGCGCGCGCTGTCCAGGCACGCCGAGGCGAGACTGGTCCGCTGTCTCCAGACCATCTCCGGGAGGCATACAGGGTCTACCAGGCGGAAACTGGGAGGGTAGGAAGTGCAAGAGCGGGAAGAGGCAGAAGATTATTCGTGAGATGATCGGGGTTGCCATTTACTGCTGGGCCTCGGACCGCCCTTCTCTCATCGTACGAACTGGATACTCTGGATGGCAAGTCCCATACAATTACTATTGGGCATACCAGGAGTGCATCAGGATAGCATTAATGGGGTAGTGGTAACCTGGGTCGTTGCCATCGACCCGCCGGGGGTTCGATTCCCCCTTAATGCATGTTTTTTTTTCTTTGTCCTAGCACTCATGTCGAATCGTGTGTGAGCGTCGTCGGGCTTCGTTGTTTCCATAAGTTTTGAAGACTGATATGACGCCTTGCGAGCCTCGTGTCCGCGTCAGCAGCAGCAGCGGAGCGTGACAACCCGGTGTGTGACGAGATCTTTACTCGAGCCGCTTGCTCAGCACTCGACCGCCACCACCCCCAACACAGTCCCTCTCACAGGCATGTCTGACCAGAGGGAAAACCCATACCTCGCACACCTCCCGCCGAGTCAAAGAGGGACGGGCCCTGCCGTCCCAAAGGGCGCCGAAAACGAGCCGCTCTTTGGCTTTCTACCGCGCAAGGTGACCGCCAATCAAGTCCGCAGTGCCTTGGTGGGACGAACAATCCTTGGTTCCAATATCGAGCTCACCTGTCTGACGCTCTCAGGAACACGACCTGAACCCTTTCACGAAACAACCGCATACTCCCCAGTACAAGAAAATATTGGAAGCACGGAAGAAGCTCCCCGTCTATGCACAAATGGACGAGTTCTTCAAGATGGTGCGTGGTGGTCGGACTTGCTTCATAGGCGTCGTCCCGAGGTGGTGGCATATCCATTATACGGATGCTGACACCGTTTCTGCAGTTCAACAACAATCAGATCATCGTCATGGTCGGCGAAACTGGATCCGGCAAGACTACACAGTAAGTTGGTGGCCAAGAGAGACTCTTTCTTGTCTACCTTTTTTAAAACCGCGAACTTATAGACCGGTCTCTTTTCGTCGATAGAATACCCCAGTTTGTCGCATTCTCGGACCTCCCCCACACCAAGGGCAAACTCGTCGCTTGCACACAACCACGACGTGTCGCAGCCATGTCGGTCGCCAAACGCGTCGCGGACGAGATGGACGGTGTGTTGCCACTTTGAACCTCTTCGTCGCATCCGCTCATCTCTGTCGCGACTGCACAATACAGTTCAACTTGGGCGACAGGTCGGCTATTCCATACGTTTCGAAGACATGACCGAGCCCGGCACCACGTTCCTCAAGTACATGACGGACGGTATGCTTCTTCGCGAAGCCATGAATGATCCCGATCTCAATCGCTATTCCACCGTCATCCTCGACGAGGCTCACGAACGAACCCTGGCAACGGACATCCTCATGGGTCTCTTGAAGTCACTTGCTATGAGACGACCTGACCTCAAAATCATTGTCATGTCTGCAACGCTCGACGCGCTAAAGTTCCAAAAGTACTTTGCTATCAAACAGGGCTCCACCGCACCACTGTTCAAGGTACCCGGTCGCACACACCCCGTCGAGGTCTTTTACACACAGGAGCCTGAGCCGGATTACGTCGAGGCTGCGATCCGGACGGTGTTGATGATCCATCGGGCGGAAGAACCGGGTGATATCCTGATTTTCTTGACTGGTGAAGAAGAGATAGAGGACGCTTGCCGCAAAATTAAGCTTGAGGCCGACGACCTCACCAATCAAGACCCAGAGGCTGTTGGTCCTCTCGTCTGTGTCCCGCTCTACTCGTCTCTTCCACCTCAGCAGCAGCAGCGCATATTCGATCCCGCCCCACAGGCTCAGACACCCGATGGTCCTCCCGGGAGAAAAGTGGTCGTCTCGACGAATATTGCAGAAACATCTCTGACAATCGATGGTATCGTTTACGTCGTTGATCCCGGCTTTTCCAAACAGAAGGTGTATAACCCACGCATACGGGTCGAGAGTTTGTTGGTGAGCCCAATATCGAAGGCCTCGGCTCAGCAGCGGGCGGGGCGTGCGGGGCGAACGCGGCCCGGAAAATGCTTCAGGTTGTACACTGAGAAGGACTTTATGACCGAGCTCGAGGAGCAGACACACCCAGAGATTCTCAGGAGCAACTTGGCAAATACTGTGTTGGAGTTGGTCAAGGCGGGGGTCAAGGCACGTATACCTCGGTGACAATTCGGGGATGGTCGCTCATGTGTTGCGTCCAGGACCTTGTGAAATTCGATTATGTGGACGCGCCCGCTCCAGAAACATTGATGCGTGCACTGGAATTGTTGAATTATTTGGCGGCGCTGGACGATGACGGCAGCCTTACTCCACTGGGGAGCATCATGGCCGAGTTTCCGTTGGATCCTCAGGTGCGCGCGCTCTCAATCATACACTCTAGGAATCTTCGATGACATCGCCTCTAGCTTTCAAAAATGCTCATATGTAGTCCTGAATTCAGCTGTAGCAACGAAATTTTAACGATAACTGCGATGTTGTCCGGTAAGACCCATGGTCGCGTTTCACGCGAGACGGGCTCTGACTTTCTCCAGTTCCGACTATATGGCTTCGACCCAATAATCAGCGCAAAGAGGCAGACGCTGCCAAGGCTTTGCTCACGGTCCCAGATGGGGATCACCTGACGTTGCTAAATGTGTACAACTCTTACATGCAAAGTAAGCCCTCCGTGGTGTATTTGCGTTTGATTGTTTACATGTTGCACAGACAAGTTTGACAAAAGTTGGGCTTGGAACAACTACCTTTCTGCGCGTGCGCTTGCTCAGGCTGAGAACGTCCGTCAGCAGCTGGAGCGTACTATGGAACGCTTCGAAGTGGCTCTTCTGTCAACCATGGACGACAGGAAGCGGAGCATCAACATTAGGAGGGTATTATGTAATGGCTTCTTCATGCAAGTCGCACACAAGGAGGGTGAAAAGGGCAATTATTTGACGGTGAAGGACAACCAGGTATGCTACGCCCGTTTGTCCCCCTTCAGCGGTCAACTGGCTGACATGACGGTGATAGGTTGTTGGTCTGCATCCGTCTTGTGGTTTGGATTCGCAGCCGGAATGGGTTATTTTTAACGAGTTTGTCCTGACGACACGACCATATATCCGGACGGTGACAGAAGTTCGACCCGAGTGGTACGTTCTTCTCTTGGCCATGTTTTGTATATGATCCCTGACACCAACGATCGGGTTCCCGTAGGCTGTTAGAATTCGCCCCCGTCTACTTTGACCTCGCAACTTTCCCAGACGGTGAAACGAAGAGGACTTTACAGCGCGTCGTTGCCAAGAGGTCGGGCAAACTTGGACGTATCGAGGAGGATACGGGACCTGCCAAGAAGAAGCAGAAAAAGAGAGACGCTTGATGGAACGACGATCTTCCCACACCGTCGACGGCCCATACGGCACAACATTCTACAAGTATTTAGCGCTCGGTAGATACTTTTGGACCTTGCCACCCTCTCGAATGCGAACGAATCGAACCCAGTAGGTCGTGAAGCGAGCGCTAGTGATGCTGCATCTTTTTTTTTTTTTTTTTTTCACGTCTCTCGAGTCCAGGTTGCGGTAACTTGAACACGTACAAACTGACTGCACTATTTTCATTGGAATCCCGAGTTACTGGACGGTCATCTGGCGAGTCGCTCCGCGTCCGCGTCTAAAACGACGTTGCACATTGGCAAGCATCGATCTCAAAAGCTCACCGTGACGGGGATGCCTTGTAATCTCGTCAATTGAACTGGATCTTACCTGCTCTATGTTCATCGCACTTCCAAAGACCGAGCAAAAAAAAAAAAGAGAGAGAAAAGAATCTTGTCCCTAACAGCGACCTGCCTACTAGGCAATTGGAGGTTCGGAACGATGCACTTCCTCGCGTTCATGACATTTCTTGATGAATCAATCCCCATTGCAATGCCACTAACACCACGGAACCCAGTAATCCTACGTCCGAAGCGTCTCCCTCGTCGTGAATCTACTGGTCGATTCGGTCTCGCCTTGGCCTTTCGGGTCGCCGCTGGCTTGAATGAGTGACAGACATTACAGCTCTGATCGAGTTTGATGCTAGTTCCAACCCAGTGTCATTCATCGTGGGGCTCACCCTCGGGCAAACTTCCACGTGGCCTCCGATGCTCGCCGACTGGCATGTACGTTTGGCGTTCGAGCCAACGTAGTAGACGGGACCGCGTTATACGTCCGCATGGCCCTTTTTGGAACCCAGCGTACAAAGACGACGATGGGGTCGTCGGATTCTAAATGTTCCGTCGATGATCTTCTGGCAGCCATGTCCCCGCGACCAATCTAGTGTTATTATGCTGGAGACGTGGGCGACGCGTCCGGCACCGGGCTCCCCGAATATTGAATCTCTCGAGGGTGCTTGTTCAGTTCTGGCATACTTTAACTGAACTTATCCGCCGCACGGGGTTCTATGCCACGATGCCAATACCGTTCCTTTTTCATTCGTCTTGCCTCCGAGAGGACACGGCCCGGCCAACGAAACGGGTCCATGTCTCCTTGGTGGTGTGAAGGATTGACCGAATTTACTAGTCGGAACTAGGTTCTCCAGACTCCTTCAAGTCTGCCCGGGGCTTCACATCGCGATCCGATTCACGGCACTTATCAGCCGGCGAACATCGCGAGTTGGCAGCGCAGCATGGACCGATCACCATGCCGGATTCATATCCAAGCCCCCTCGGAACAAATCTGCACACAACGTGACTAGTCAAGCCTGGTACACAATTAGGTTGACGGCCAACTGAAACCAGATCAAACGTCCATCGTATTGATAAATAATGCTGGCCTACGCTCCTAGCTTCGTGGACTAACTGACAAACGGTCCATTGCTTCAAAGTCCGATTATGACGCCAACCCCCACAGAACACGATACGTCCACACCCTCCTCAGCTCCCAGACAGCTCAACCAGACGGCTGAACCTCGGCTACCAAATGGCCAGCAAGCCCCAAGGGGCGCTTAACAACCAATGTTTTGTGTGCCACTAAAAGGAAAACAAGTCAGCCTGTCGTGCCTCGCAGAGACGGTGCATGGGTCCACACTTACTCTGGCGAGAAGCTACAACCCCGAGGGACGGGGTGGTCGTGGCGGTCGACGTCGGCCGAGTTGCCGGTGACGACATGGTTGACGTCGGCGTTGACCGCGCCCACTCCGTTACCCTCGCGCTTCATCAGGGCGCCGTCCGCCTCGATGCCGGAACCATAACCGGCGGGCAGCGCGGTCGCGATGGCGGCCATGCTGAGGAGGGCGAGAGCAAACTTGTTGGTGAACAGCATGATGTGGTAATTCAAGCAAACGAAAAGAGGAAGAAAGAAAAAACAGGGAGCGGTCCTTCGACTTGTGAGGGGTGTCTACGAAAGAAATGTGGGGGAAGATCTTGGGAGGAGCTCTCACTCGCTCGAGAGGTCCGGTTTATATGAAAAATGCGTCAGTTCAGGGCGCCTTTTCTTACGTGAATGACATGGTGCAATCTTTGTCACCTCGGCACGCCCATTGAAAGGGTTACACATTGCTTACACGAACGACGGGATGGAATCGCTACTTTGTCTTTTTCCGGTGGGACGGAAGAGCGGAGACCCTGGCGCAACGTTTATGCCGCATTAAGCGACCTGATGGGATCACTGCCTCGCGCGCTCCACAACAGGGCTGTGAGTAGAGAGGGAACAGAGATAATCTCCCAGCACCGATCAAAAAGATGTTTTGAGTGTACAGTAACTCATGTTGCGAGTGTCCACACGTACTTTCTGAGCCCGCATTCAAGTTCCGTGCAAGCGCGTCTAGGCCTACCAGGGTCTCGATACCATACATTCGTCCCTTTTTCTGTCTGGACTCTACATTGCCAGCGTACCGGCGACACTTGGTAGGCCACCGGAAAGGAGGAGCGAGACCACACACCTACTATTTATGGAGCCAGAGTGGTGGTTGGGATTTGCCAGAACGGGTGGATCAGGACCACTCCGCTCAGGTACATAGCCCCCGATGGCACCGCATCGTTCTCTCCGACCAGGCTAGGCTATCAGATTCATTGATTTCTTGCTGAGTCTTTGACCGCCAGCACGAACCCTATCTCCCTTTGCAGGTAGTGCTGGCATGAATGCTAATGATCACTTGAGGCTACGCCTCTGGAACGCAGGCACACGAGTAGCCTTGCCTTGATGCAATGCGTCGTGGGAAGCTGGTTGGGTCGACGACGCGTTGAAACGTCGAATTCCACAGCCACATTTGCGCAGACATAAAGGTTGGAAACGGGAATGCAACGTGCCAGTGATGCGGCCGAGGCACTGCCCTCCATTCAATCGCAACTTTTCCATGGCTGAAACTTGGTATTGCGAGTGTATGAGAATTGCAACTGACCGTGACCAGGGTGCGGAAGAGTCCTCGGTCAGTCCCAAGGGCCACATTGCCGTTCAATTATTTGCCCCATCGTGTTGCTGCTAGAACAATTATGCGCGCTGAACAAACCTCGGATCAAACAATTGGAGGGACAGCATTCGCAACTTGCGACTTGGGGCTGTGCGGATGAAGATCATGAGCGCCGAAAGAGTAAAGATGGACGCTCCAGAACAAAAGCGACAAGGTACGGACACAGAGCCGACCCCCGGCATTCGGACACGGTGTTTGCAATCGCTCGAGGTACTTACTTTGGAATCCGCTGGCAGTGTGCGGAGACTACGGTGCTGTTGTTCGATACCTAGGCGTCTTGTCACTGATGCTCTTATTTTCCGACCGTGTGCTCGCAGCCATGTCCCTGCCACGGTCAATCTAGTATCCTGTCGGAGATGCTGGGAACGCGTCCAACATTTCTCCCGAGTCCCTTTACTGTCCAGCTCTTCCTGCCGTCCAGGTTACTTTGACTGATCAATCGTTCCATTCCGCCCCGGCCAATGAAGTTATATGATATGATACCTTTCTCCTCCCATCCTGCGCACCTCCGACAACGCATGGCCAGTCGATGCTAACTTGACGGGATCGACCCCTTTCTCGAGTCAAAAAAATCTACCGAATTTAGCTTGTTTGGTTTTCTAGACCTTACAGTCGAGGTGAGATGGCCATTATCCGAATCATAGCGTTTATCAAGCCGGTGAAGACTGAGTCTGCAGCGCAAGGCTGGCCAGATTTTTCTTATCAAGTCCCGTCGGAACGGATTTGTTTCGCAACACTGGTTGGCCTGGTGCGTACACAACATGAAACCGGGCATGCAGTCGAATGCCTGCCATACGATAAATTAGGCCCGTATTCCTGGCTTCATAGAGCTACCGACGAACGATCTATTGCTTCCAAGTCGCCCCATAAAGCACAATATGCCGACATCCGCTCCAGCCCCTCTGGAAAGAGACTAGCTGGACCACCAATATGCCCCGTCAGGAGCTCAGCAGTCTTGAATATTTTGTTGGCCGCTGGAAGGAAAACAGATCAGTTCATTGTGCTCTACAGAGTGTAGAATACGCGTTTGCACTTACTCGGGCGCAACGCCACAGCCCCGAGGATGGTGGTCGTTGGTGTTGACAGCGCCCAGTTCGTTGTTGCTGCGCTTTATCGGGGCGCCGTCCGCTTCCATGTTGGAACCATAAGTTGCGGGCAGCGCAGTCACGACGGCGATTGCGCCGAGGAGGACGAAGGCGAGCTTGTTGCGGAATAGCATGGTGCGATAATTTCAGCAAGAGGAAATAAGGAAAAATAGGGAATGGTTTTTGGGCTGGTGGGAGCTGTTTATGACCAAAGGAAGCGTTCCGGGATTGCTTGAGAGGTCCGATTTATACGAAAAAGCGTCCCCTCAGGGCGCCTTTTCTTACGTGAATGGCATGAGCGTGTACACACTGGGTGGAGCAGCGTTTGTCACCTAGGGCCCTTTGAAAGGTCACGCGTCGCGTAAACGAACGACGGGATGGGGCTGTAACTTTGTGATGAGATCACTGCCGTGGCAGCACCACGACAGGGCTGTAGGTACAGCAGAAAGAATGGATATGTTTCGTCAGCACCGATCGAAAGGATGGGTGCGACATGCGAATATCGACACGTACTTTTGAGCTCGCGTCTTGTCCGAGCGCATCTCGACCTACTACCAGGGTCTCGGTATCATGCGTTCGTCCCCTTTTTCCGTCCCGACGCCGTGCCGGCGTACCGACGTGGTCCACTAAAAAGGGATATTTTGTCTGCGAGAATGCACACCTACTATTCATGGAGCCTGAGTAGTGGTTGGGATTCAGTGCCAGAACGGGGGGGAATCAGGACCAAGCTAGGCTCTCAATTCCGTTCCTTTCCTGTTAGATCTTTGACTGCCGGCACGAACCCTATCCCTTGTCGCGGGCATTACCATCGCGAACGCTGAGCATTGCTCACTCGTTACGCTTTTCGGAGCGCGGGGGTACGCGTGGCGTTACTTTGCGAAGATGGATCGTGGGTTGGTTGGTCGTCAACCCTGACGGTGATTGTAGAATTGCCCGACGGCAAGGGTTGGGAACGGATAACGCGATTCCGCCACCCAGCACGCCCAAGGATGCTGACGATGAGAGGTGGATGACTCTGCCCTCCATTCAGTCGTTATCGAACCTACAGCAATTCTGCCAGAGGGCAGAAGCGTTCTCGGGTATCCCTAAGGGTATATTATTGCTGGAAAATTTTGCAGTATTTGCTACACTGTATTGCTACGATTACACCCGCTAAACAAAACTTGGATCAAACAAGGGACAATATGCATAACTTGTGACTCAGGGTAATCATGCGATCGAAGATCGTGAGCGTCGAAAAACGAGAACCTCGGGGATGCGCACTACGGATGGTCAGCACCCCGGGGAATGAACGTGACAAAGCATGGATACGAGCGATGAGCGACGGCCATTGTCAGTCTGACACGGGGGACGGCTGAGACAATGCCTCCCACGTGCCGCTCTCGCTCAGCGTGGACGGAGGCTTGATCTGGCCAGAGAGACCCTCCGCCTTCCAGGCCTCGAACCCGCCGATCATGTCGGTTGCGTTGAGCAGACCGACGTCGTGCAACGCAGACGCAGCAAGGCTGCTTGCATGGCCGTCCTGACAGTACACGATGATGCGCAGATCGTAGCGATCGGCGACGGCGAGCCTTGCCTCGCTCCTCGGATCGAAGCGCCACTCGAGGTCGTTGCGTTCGATGATGAGGGAGCCATGGATGCCGCCGGAGCGGGCGCGCTGGGATGCGGGGCGGATGTCTACGAGGAACGCGGGGATGGGATACGTTGGATCATGGAGGACCTCCCAGGCTTGGCGGGGCGTGACGCGCTGGAGGCGTGCGCGGGCGGCGGTCACGAGCTGGTCGATGCTCCGCGACCCGGGGGGAGGGCAGAGGGGGTCGAGGGGTGCGCGGACGGACTTTGCGAGGACGTCCCAGAGGGCGGCGGTGTCGTAGGAGGACCCGCCGAGGTCGTGCACGGCGGCGACGACCAAGTGGCCGTGGTTGGCGACGGAGACGACCCGGCCGAGGAACTTGGAGCTGAACAAGAGGACGGCGCGCTGGACGTCGTCGTCGTCTGCGCCGGTGATGAGGAGGGTGTTGGTGTTGGTGGCGGAGGAGGGGGACGGGGCGCCGGTGGTGCCGAGGGCGAAGAGGTGGCGGGAGGGCATCCGGGCGCGGACGATGTCGGCGACGCGGCGGAGGAACACGCCGTCGTCCTTTTTCGAGAAGGTGAGGTAGACGCTTATCCGTGCGCCCTCGACCGGGGTCGCCTTGCGCATGGCGCGCACGGCGATGCTGTGTGCGACCTCGTCGCGGATGCTGTCGAGCGTGCGGGGCGGGACGGGCGCGGCGGGCAGGCGGGGCGTCGTGCGGGCATCGGCGTCGGCGTCGGCGCTGCCCACGCTGGACGGCTCCGACGACGGCATGCGGAGGACGGAGAGAGAAAGAGGCGCCGGCGCCGACGGAGCGGTCACGGGACCCTACGCGGCGCAGACAGACTGAGCGAGGACCGCACCCGAGGCCACACACCTTGGCCCACAATGTACCTCCCCTTCGTGGACCTGCAGCAGCCCTTCTCCCCCTTTGCCTGCATCTGGGATGCCATGCATGCACTGCTGCTCTATCTTGCCGCCTTCTTCGCCCTTTTCTCTGCCCGAAACCCCCACAGCGCTGCCCAGGATGCCGGCATCCTGGGCGCACACGATGGCCGATATCTGGTGGGTGTCGGTATTGGCGACGTGACCGGGTGCGCCGTTCTCTGCGTGATGGCCGTTCCCCGTCTGATATGCAGCTCTTGCGACAGCCCCGTTGTAGAGACCAATATGATGGCACGTGCCGTGTCGTCTTCCCCGTCGTGTCTCACCGTCCGTTCCGCAGGGTTATGCCTCGCTCGCTCAGACGGATACCGGTCTGCACATGCGCCAGCGTTCTCGCGCATTCATCATCGCCGACCCCAGCGACCCTACCTCCCGCATTCTCCTCATCTCCTCGGACATTTGCATGGGCGACACGGGCATCCGTCGTTCCATCCTCGACGCGCTGGCCAGCGACCCTCTTCTCAGCGGCTTGTACACCCAGTCCAACACCGCTCTCGTGGGCACGCACTCTCACTCTGGCGTCGGCGGGTATCTCGAAGACCTCCTTCCCCAGATCACAAGCCTCGGCTACGTCAACCAGACCGCACAAGCTATCGTCGACGGAACCCTCGTCGCCATCCGCAAAGCGCACGCCTCCCTCGCCGCGGGATCCGTTCGCGTCGGCAATACAACTCTCCTGGGTGCCAATCGCAATCGCAGTCCCAGTGCATATCAGGCGAATCCATCAGAGGAAAGGGCGAAATACCAGTACGATCAGGACAAGGACCTGACCGTCCTTCGCCTGGACGACCCAGACGGCAATGCCAGGGGATTACTCAGCTTCTTTCCGGTGCATGGAACTAGCTTATACGAGGTGTGCCGGAGCCAGGCAGGAGCGTCTGTGCTGTACTGACCTGGTGCGCAGAACAATACCCTCGTGAGTGGCGACAACAAGGGCATGGCCTCATACTTGTATGAATGTGAGCGACCCCCACCTGTCGGGCGTGACTTGAAATCAACTCTGTCGTGTTCATTCGTATACTGACGCGCGCCACCTGCAGCGTATGTCGAACCAGCCTCGTTTCCCGGAAATAACAGCTTCGTGGCTGGCTTCTTTCAGTGTACGTCCGACCCGTGCACCTTCGTTCTGGGCTGTTCACGCTCGAGGCACTGGTCTTCATCCCGACTGATCACCCTTTCTAGCCAACGTCGGGGACACGAGCCCAAACACGTAAGTTGATCAGATTTCCTATGGTTTAGTCAACATTCATTGAACCACTAGACTGGGAGCGTACTGTGAGTCTCCTGGTCAACCCTACGATGGTCAGCTCTGCGAATTTGAGCACTCGACTTGCGGTGGCTACTCCGAAGAATGTCACGGTCGGTCCGTCAAGTTCAGCTTTGCATGTCTATTGTACGTTCACGCTAGACTCAGTGGCCCAGGCTTTCGCATCTCGGACTTTGAGTCCAATTTTCTAATCGGGAATGCCCAGTTCGAGGCTGCACGTGGGGTGATGGAGTCGCTGGCACCGAGTGTCGTCTTCACGAGTTCAGAGACTACCATCGAGACCGCGAACACAACAGCTCTGAGGGGTGTCAAGGGTTCTGTGAGGAGCGTGCACGTGCATATGAACATGTGGGCCGTTGGTTTTGGTTCGAGAGCTGCTCAGGGTATTGATCACCCTCAGAGTCAATTATACATTCACGTTACCCAATGGGACCGTCGCGAGCACTTGTCCTGCCGCACTAGGCAAGTTTCTGTGTCGTCCTGCCCTGGTGTTGCTCTTACACAAACCGACGCAATGTTACAGGGTATAGCTTTGCCGGTGGAACGACGTCAGTCCTTGTTTGTCCTTGAAAAAGGAGCCGCTAACTATATTTCTTGTTATCTTGCCTGAAAAGTGATGGGCCCGGGGCATTCGACTTCATTCAAGGCGACAACAGCTCTACACCCCAGAATCCCTTTTGGCAGCTTGTCAAGGGTATTTTCGTTTTGATGTTCTTTTAAGTGGTATAACATTGTTGGCTAGGTTTTGTCACGCCCTCTCCTTCGCAGCAGCAGGTTGATTGCCAATACCCAAAGCCGATCTTGCTCAACACTGTGCGCCATCGTCCAAATTGCCTGTAGCGCCGACTGACGTACGCATACAGGGGTATGCGAATGAGCCGTATCTATGGTCGCCACACACGGTGGACGTTCAAATGCTTCGCGTCGGGAATTTCGTCGTGCTCGTTATGCCTGGGGAGCTGACGACAATGGCCGGTCGGCGAATGCGGTGCGTGTTTGTCTTTAGTGGCCTGATTCGCGTGTCGCACGGTTGGTTCATTGTGACTGAACACTAGGGAGGCTCTACGTGCTCGACTGATTTCGTCTGGAATTCTCGACGACTCGGCCTATATTGTTGTTGCTGGTCCCTCCAACACCTATGGACACTATGTCACGACGCGGGAAGAGTACGCCGTTCAGCGCTACGAGGGAGCATCGACGGTATTTGGGCCTGGTGGGCTGGCTATTTTTTTTTTTTTTTCCACGCGGGGACTCCGATGTCTGACTTGGGTGTTCAGCGACACTCGACGCATACATTGATCGCTACAGCGCGCTCGTCGCGTATCTCGCTGACGGTGCTGCGGGGACGTTGCCAGAGTCTGATGCACCGCCACCTGAGCAGACCTCGTCTGCAATCTCCTTGCAGGTGTGTTCCTCGCCTCATGGTTCTGATCATATATTCAGGCGACGTAGACACCGGTCGTCGCCGACAGCGCTGGTTCGAACAAGTTTGGGGATGTCCTGGTGGACGTGAAGGACACGACGTATTTCGCAGGCGACACTGTCACGGTGCAATTCGTGGGGGCGAATCCAAGAGTGAGGTTGTCTCGTGCTGTGTGAGGACCTTGTTGAAACGCCTGGATGGGACAGAACAATCTCCGTCTCGAAGGCACTTTCCTCACGGTCGACCGTCTCATGGATGGTGTCTGGACGAGTGTGCGCACGGACTCGCATCCGTCGACTGTTTACCAGTGGAACAGGACCAGCTTTTGGTTTGGCACGAGCACGGTGACTGTTGGCTGGTGCGTCTGGTCGTGTGTGTCGTGTGTTGCTCGCTGACCGTTTCGCAGGACGGTCGAGGATAGCATGCCTGGTGGGTGGTTGTGCAGCGCACGTGATGTGTTCTGACTGCGTCGACAGCGGGCACGTACCGGATCGCGTACTATGGCGATGCGAAGCCGCTGATGGGGTCGATCCAGGCCTTTGTGGGCATGTCGTCTTCCTTTTCTGTCGGCAGATCTGTTTCCCCGTAGCCCCTGTCTGGCCCCTGTAATGAGACCTATTTATGTCCGCGCTCGCTCTGAGTGCTGCGCCCGCGATGTCGAGCTCCACCCTGGACGTGCTCTTTCCCCCTCCCCCGCGCCCGCCCTCCGTGCTCGCCCCCCGCGTCTTCCCCGGCGCCGACGGGGCCTCGACCGCGGCGCTCGCCAAGACGCTCTCCGACAACCATGTGCGCTGGCACATCTTCTTCAACGACAAGGGCTTCCACAAGTATGTCGCCGGCCGAAGCATGCCGTCTCCGTGCTGACCCGACTCGCAGCCATGCTGCCCACCACTTACTCGCCATCTGGTCCCTCGGCGCGCCTGCACCCGTCATCGAGGCAGCGTACGCTACCCACTGCGAGTACCAGCGCCCCGCATTTGCATCCCCTGGGCCTATCAATAACCACAATCTCTACGATCACCTGGCCGACGAGCGGTGTGTCGCTCGTCTTCCCGATGTTCCCGCGCACTGACTTGCTGATAAGCTACTATACTGCCTATCGCGACTATTTCACGTCCGAGCTTCTCCAAAAGGGGTTGAACCGCTCGATCGAGGAGCATATATTCGCCTCCGAGGCCAACTTTGGCACCGCATGTCCAGAAATGCTGTCCCGTTTTGTAGGTGGCCTTCTCCATCCGTTTATCCACATCGGATATGGCGCAGAATTCAGCTCCGTCGGAGTCGCTGCCGAGGGTGGGCGTCTTGACGCTTGGTGATCGTGACGAGTGTTGAAAAATTCGCTGCCATAGGCCTCGCCATGACGATTGTCCAGTCTTCGAAGCCAGACTCGCTCCCCAGGACCTGGTTCCCCGACGTCGTCTCTACCGTCGACACCCTCACCGGGAATCGCACCGCGCTGTCCATCGTCGCCCTCGTCGCCTGTGACCCTCGCTTCGCCCGCATCAAAACCACGGACGAGGAGGTCAAGGTCCTGTCAGAACACCGCTCCATTATACACGAGTATGTCACCATGTGGAAGTTTGACATCTCGACCGAGGCTGGCATAGCAGACGCCGTCGAAGAGCTCTCCTGGGCCAACGACCTCATCTATGGCGTCGGTGGATTCTCCTCGGACGCGCCCTTCAACGCCGACTTCTTCTTGATGCACTTGGTCACGTCGTCGCTTTTCCTTTCCTCCCTCTTGGCGTGCATCGACAAGTTCTCCTCGCGACGCCTGCTGCTGCTGGCCCACTTTAACGCCTCCCTCTCCCTCTATGTCGCAAGGGGCCGTCCTCGGCTCGACACGCGGTCGTTTTACAAGAGCACAGAGGGCCGTCTGCACGAAGTGCCTGGTCCGAAACCCGAGCCAGCTCCGGACACGCTTCCCACACCGACTTCCGACTTGGCCCGCACCCCAAACGCGTGGTACCCGATCATTCAGACAACGGTCGTGCATCCCAACGAGCACCTCTGCAAGGCTCAACGCGCGTTAGCACACCATTCGGCCTTGTATGGTGGGCGGAAGAAAGGATGGCATGCGTTGCCACAGGGCAGGACCGTCACTGCCGCGCAAGCGGCAAGGGAAGAAGAAGCCGAGGAAAAGGTTGGGCTACAAGAACTAGATGGCACGTTCTTCCTGCGTGTGGCGATCCTCACTCAGAACAGGCTTGGATGGATCCGGGAGGGTGAATCGGCCGGTAACTGGGATTTCAATGGATTTTATTGGCAACCTGGTGAAGAATCAGCGTGACCGCGATGAGTGTAGGGTAGCGCGTCTTGTCACATCACATGATAAATCCATCATATTTTGTCACGCGTTGGTGTCACGGCCAACTTGTACACCCACGACAACGATGGCAGGACTCCAGCGCGGCCAGCTGCGCAAGTTGTGCTCCAGCTCGGAAACGTACGACAAGGCAGAGGCAATTTTCTGCCTCGCAAGCGCAAAAACGCGTCCCGGCTCCGGTTTCGTTGTCGACAACCCCGTCGCAATCCCTGCGGTGTGCGCGTACCTGGCCTCTGAACAGTACGCGTCTTCCACTTTTTGTCCGACAACCTCACAGTGGAACAACACACAGGTTAAACACGGGCGAAGTCTCGCTCCAGTCCGCCATGTCCGCGGCATGTGTGGCCCGAGCCGAGTTCGAGCGCATCCTCAAAAAGATTCGTGCTGCTCTGCACGCCCTGGAGGGGGACGACGCAAACATTTCCGTCACATACGCGACACTCGTCGACGCGTACCACATCCACCCGAGGGAGGCTGCGATCGCGTGCATGGAGGACGCCGAGGCAGCGCTCCCACGCGTCGACCTGCTCCGGCAGACGTACAGCGCCAACGTGCTGACGTGCGCTGTGTTTGACTGGGTGTGCCAGTTGATGGAGGTGAGCACGTCTCCGTTGGGACGCGGCGTTTGACGATGCGCGCCCACGGCGCTGACTTGTGCACGCAGGAGTCCATACAGCAACGCACGCTGTGCCACGCGTACGCCGTGCCACTGAAGCAGCTCAAGGCCGTCGTGACGGTGCTCGAGAAGCAGTGCGGTGACGAGATCGCGGACCAGATCAGGTCGCATCTGCTCGCGCAGCGGAACGCAGTTCGGGCGTCGGTTCCTGTTACATCTCCTGTCTCCCCGCCACGAACGAGGTCGCCGATGAAATCTGCCACGAAACCACGGACGACGAAGGGGGTGTCCGTCACCCCGACGGCGACGCCGTCCAAGAAACGCACGGTCGCGTTTGGTCGTCTGCCCTTGGAGGGCGACGACGGTAGTGCTTTCCCGGAAACGCCGAGCAAGCGACGCCGCGTCGACGCGTCGTCGCCCGAGAAGCCTGCAAGAACGAGGTCAGCGAGCAGTTCGCCCACCAAGCGTTCGTCCACAGCCTCCACCGCTGCCTTTTATGCCGCCCTCCGAGGCAGTCCGGTAAAGCCGCAGCTTGGCGTCGGACAGGAGGGCGCGTCTCTGGACGACGCGGGCCCGTCGACGCCGCGTCGTTCGCGCCATGCCAAGGCGCCGGCAGACATGTTCACGACGATGGCGACAGCGACGCCAGCGCACGCGTCCCCCTCGCGCGCACAACCGGACTCGCCACAGACGCCACGGCACGGCCGGCGCCGGCGCCGCTTCCGGCCTGTCTTTCTCGAGCAACAGCAATGGTGCGCGCGGGATCCCAAGGTGGAACGGATGTGGTCGGCCGCGGACGCGGTGCTGCGGGAGATGGGCGGCGGTTCGTCGTCGTTCTCGCAGGTGCTTTGGTCGTCGCAGCGGGTTACTAGCGGGGCGATGGTCGGTGTAGCGTGAAAGCCCTAGTGGTACGCATGTAGCTTTTTTTTTTTTCTTTTTCTATTATTCAGGGGCAGGGTCGAACGGTTATACCACACCATGATATTTTCGTTGTGCAGACACTAGAACAGTACATTCGGGGTCGCGTGCTCGGGGGATTTGAATCTGTCACTCTCTGAGAGCTGTGAATCCTACCACATGTATACACTTGTATAATTCGCATGCTGGATAGTATGGCTCTGGACCACCTTGGATGTTCTGGGTGTGTTATATTTGGAGTGATGGCAAAAAGACTAGTAAATTAAGCTGACAGCTTCTCCCTAAGCAGATGCTGTCTAGGCATGCTGGCTTATCTAGGTCTGGTCACTAGTACATGGTACCCATTCAGTATTTCCGCTTTTGCTGTCGTGGCTAGGCGCGACGGTCTGGCCGCTTACATGCTGATGGACGTGAATGAGCAAAAGGACCGACTAGAATGCGCTCGACCTGCTAGCCGCCGCCAGCAGCTGTCTGCGGCACGAAAGGTATGTACACCGCTCTCATATTGTCCCGTGCGTCCACAAGATCCCCTCCGCAGTCCGGGTCCACGGTTGAGTTAAGGCATGCCCCGAGCGACGATGACGACGACGGCGGCGCTCTCTCCGCGACTGTTGAAGAGGAAAGCAAGTACAGACTCCTCTACAGTAAATCCAAGGTCTACGTCAATCCCACCGCCTATGCCAGAGACAAAACCCCCGGCTTCGTAGCCCTTGTCAAACGTGTACGTCTCCGTCGCTTCTTCGAAAATATACTTCACCATCGCTCGTAGGAGGCAGTCGATCAGACCTATCTCCTCGCGTGGATTTCAGAGTCCCACTTAAATGAACAGGGCGCGGAGGAATGGGACAAATTTGTCAAGATCGAGGAGAGGGCCATCTCGGACGAAAACGACCAAGGTCTGCATCCCCGTCCACGACTTTACCCTCTCTCGTCTCTCACCCTATGCCTGCAGATGCAGTCCTCGTCGACCTGCCCACTCAGCAACCAGAATCGTACGCGTTCTCTGTTCCCCTAGCCTCCATATACACCCTCTTGGTTCATCCCCCAACTCTGTCATCATGGTGTTAGTTGCTAGTCCCGCTCTTCGTCTTTTTCGTGCGCTGACGTCTGTTGAATGTTCGAATAGATGGCACTGTGAGTATCAATCTCATAAATGGTTCCACGCTACCGACTCTCCACTTTCATGACGACGAATCATTGTCAATGGCTCTTCCGCTGCATCTGCACGCCCAACGAAGTTCTTCGATTTCATACCTCTCACCTGCGCCTCCAAGCGTGTCAGGGTTTGCTGCGCGTCTATCCGTATCATGGGGTGGCGAAGATCTCCTATCACGCCTACGGTGTTATGCCCATCTCCTGCGTTCATCACTTCAGCCATCCTTGTTCATCGTCGATCCCTCCAAAGCTGACATGGAGACCCATTCCACTCAACTATCTGATAAGGATGCAGTAGATGACGTCCTTGCCCAGTCATCATACGCAACCTCGTATTCACCCATCCCTGCCCACCGCCGCCCAATACCGATCTCTACTCCCCTCTCTGCCACCATTAACCCCTCCTCGAACCGAACTTCGGCATTGCATCGCTCTCTCTACCCTTCATCTGTCTCGACGATACAGAATGCATCACAAGCACGTCCTACACCTTTCCAGTCCTTCTCCATCACGCGTGCTACGCAAAACATCCTGTCTCACCTACTTCCAAAGCCCATCATCCCACACCTCCCCGGCCCTGTCAGGTCTCTTTGGATTGAAAAGGGCGGTGTTGGGGAATTCGAGAGCGCTCGTGTCTACCTCGCCCGGATTGCAGCAGAGGATGACAAGGCAAGGTGGAGAAAAGCACAGGCCTTGCCCACATCGTCTCCAGAACTGGCAGAGGCGACATCTTCATTGGGGGTGTTTGATCTACTCCATTCGACGGCCAATCTGCCAACACCCAAGACGTCAAGGGATCCTCGCAGTCCCGTTGACGAAAAGACATGGCAAAAATGGTTTGCGGCAGATGGGCGGCCTAGAGTGAGGATAGAAGAGATGCAACGAGAGGTATTTCGGAGGGGGATAACACCCACGGGAACCCTGAGGAAAAAGATCTGGCCCTTTCTTCTTGGGGTTCACCCGTGGGATGTTGACGCCAAAGAGCGTGAGACGCGGTGGAGCGAAAAGAGGTGCGTCGTTTCTCAAGTATATGCGTGATGTTCATGCCGTGCAGGAAACGTTATCAGGAAATCAAGAATGAGTGGTGTGGCGTACCGGATGTTTTTGATCGACAGGATATCCTCGAAGAACGGCGCCGCATAGACGTGGACTGTCGTGGCACGGACCGTGACCACCCACTGTTCTCCTATAGCTATGAAGATTCATCTGGCGGCCCCGAAGCGGGCTTCGCTCCGCAACGGTATTCTACGATCCCACCTCAGCTTGCCGATATCGGAGTACAGTCTCCCAGTGACGAGCATATTGATCATATAGGCGAAATTCTTTTGACGTACAACTTTTATGATAAAGAGCTTGGTGGGTCTTGTAGGAGGTGTACTGCTGTGCCCAGCGCTGATACAAGCCGATGAAGGATATGTTCGCGGAATGTCCGATCTTTGCGCGCCATTGTATGTTGTGATGGACGCGGAAGAAGAGCTAACGTTTTGGTGTTTTGTTGAAGTCATGAATCGCATGGTGCGTGTCCCGTATGACTGAGTGACAGACCCCTGATATCTGTTCAGGGCCAGAATTTCCTCCGAGATCAGAGTGGCATGAAGAAGCAGCTGTCTACCCTGCAAGAACTCGTCAGCATCATGGATCCTGAGCTGTACCGACATTTTGGTCTGTAGTCCTTGCCTGCCATGATTTTCTGCCTCCTCACTCTCTAATAGAGAAAACCGAGGGTCTCAATTTATTTTTTTGTTTCCGGTGAGCAACAAAGGTATTTCCTATGTTATGTTTGATATAGCTTCTAGCTGGGTATTGATCGCATTCAAACGCGAGTTCCCTTTCCATGATGTGTTGCGGCTCTGGGAGGTGCTTTGGACGGACTATCACAGCAACAATTTTGTCCTCTTCGTAGCACTCGCCATCCTCGAGTCGCACCGCGACATGATCTTGCGTTACCTTGTCGAGGTTTGTTTACAGCGTCCTATTAATCTGGATCAATCTCACCCGCTCATCTTCAGTTTGATGAAATCTTGAAGGTGAGTTCTGATATCCGTCATAGACAGCAAATGTCAGATTGCTACACAGTACTGCAACGAACTTAGCATGACTATCGAGCTTGATTCTACCCTCGCGCAGGCAGAAGTGCTTTTCCTCTCGTATGCTCAGTTTGTGGCCGACATTGACCGTCGACGTGTGGAAGAAGGCAGTCAATCTTCATTCCTGCACGATTTAACCCACCGTCAGCGTATCTGCGGCAGTGATACTACTAGCGGAAGGATAGTGAATATTGCATTCCCGACGCTCAGCAGGAACATGAGAGAACTGCTAGAGGCAGGAAGATGATTGGATTCGTACTTCTGTACTCCATTTGATAAGTGTATCCCTTGACTGTGTTATCATATTATGGGCATCACCTTAGTTCCCACCAGTGTCTCTCATTGATGCTAAGCTCCATGTCAAACTTGACTGTCCTGTGAGGGTATGCACAGAAGGTGATACCTGAGAAGCTGCCATCCTTGGTCCTGTTCAGGTACACTAATGGCTTTTTGATGTGTTTGATGTCTTGCATTACACCATCCTTGGTTGCATCTGAGCTTGCCAACCTTTGTACCCTACTCAAGGGCAACAAAGCATGCACAAAACAAGTGTGCATAGACCAAAGTAATGAGGCTTACAAGGTCAAGATGATGATGTGTGAGGAGGTGCAGAGCTGGTATGATTTTTAGTGTGAGATCCAGTCAGGATTTCATGCAATCCCAGGTATGGAGTAAGTTGTATCTTTTTTGACTTGCTAGCATTCCAAATACCAACCACCACTGACTGTTTGGACACAGGCACTTGCATCTGTATGTCTTGTTTGGATGACTTGTGCTTGGGGAAGATGAAGTATGGAAAACACTATACAGTGACTCACAAAATTGTCCCAATGTTTGACACTTTTTGATTGTTCATTGAATATCATTTGACCATAAACAAATATAAACAAGGTGTTGGTGTATGAAAGGTAGCTATTACTCATGGCTAGGCAGTGGTAAATGAATTATGTAATTTGAATCAGTAACCATGGAGATACATGTAATTCAAAACTGACACTCATTGGGACAATTATGTGAGTGTTCTTCAGATATATAGTAAATGCTCTTTTAGTACTTGGTATGCCCTCCTTTTGCCTTGATCACTGCTTCAATCCTCCTAGGCATACTTTCAATCAACTTCTGGCATACTTCTGGCTCTATCTTCTCCCACACTTCTACAGCTCTGTCCCACATCTCCCAAACCCCCTTGGCTTGTGTTGAGTATTGACAAAGTTGCTTTTTTATGTAGTTCCAGAGGTGTTCAATAGGATTGAGGTCTGGGGACTGTGGAGGCCAATCCAGAAGAGTGATATCATTGTCTTCCATCCACTCCTTGGCCTTTTTGGAGGTATGTTTAGGATCATTGTCCTGTTGAAAAATGAGGTCCTCCAAAGAAATTCCCCTTTCCTCCATGCTGGGCAGCAGGTTGTGCTCCAAGATGTCCACATACTGCTCAGCATTCATCCTTCCCTCAACCTCTGCAAGTCTTCCTACACCATCCCAACCCATACAGCCCCATACCATGATATTCCCCCCACCAAACTTGATTGTTCCCTGGACTTCCCTTTCAATCAACCCCTCTCCCATCTTTTTCCATATCCACTGCCTCCCATCTGAAGCTATTCTATTGATTTTAGTTTCATCTGACCATATTACCCTCTTCCAATCCTCCACAGTCCACTCTTTATATTTTAAAGCAAAGTTCAAACGCTTTCTTCTATGCACTGCACCAAGCAATGGCTTTTTCTTCTTCACTACAGCCTTAAATGAATTCTTCCTGAGGACTCTCCTGACTGTTTCTGAGGAGACTGGGTGGGAGATGACAGTGTTGATGTGTTTGGTAGCTTGAACAGCATTAGAAGCCTTCCCAGTAGTAATTTGAGTCATGATAGCCTGCTTGGAG
>JBBPMG010000145.1:0-45070 GCA_038090195.1 Boletellus deceptivus
TTAATACTCAAAACTTGGCGCTCCTTAGCAACTGTTCCGCTGTTATTTCACTCTAAACAAGCGTAACGTACAATATGTTTAATTATGATAGACATAATGGATCTTTGGGGTTATAGGCATCTGACTTGACGTTCGTAACTTTGGAAGCCTGTCTGTCAACGAGGACTGGTCTCACTGGTCACAGGCGTGTACGAAAGACCATGGACAGCCACATGAACCTCAGTCACGGGGGGGAGGGCAAAGTCTTCACATACCACCAATCCGAATCCTCTGTGCGAATTCGACGATCGATTCGGTGAGCGACCGACGTCATTAGAACGAACGAATCAAAGGTCCGTCAGCATGTTGTCAACAGCTGGTGCACACGGTGCGGCTGCACTCAGCCAAAGATCTGCAAGGCCGCGCGCGATCTCCAGGGCATCTGGATACTAGTCGGTGAGAGAAGAAAGCGCCACGCTCATTGCAACAGCTAGCGGGATGTCGACGCCTCCAAAACGGAATTTAGCGACGACGAACGCACGTTCGCTCGGTGCTCAACGAAGTCGCCTTTGAGCGCAAGGGGGGACTCGGAGAGGGGATGATCGTTATCGTCCTCGTGCTTCTGAGACGTCTGGTTCAGACAGCGTCTGAAGGCGATTTTTTCGAGGCGAACGAGGAGCTCAGTCGAAAGGCGTAGTTTACTGCTTATGAAGGTGCGCCTTTAAAAACTCCTTTAAGTCAGACGTTGCGGAAGACACACACACACGAGTCCTGAGAAGGAGACAATGAGTTGCACGGTCAAGAGCGGAAAGAAACCCCTGGTCCTCGCGGATCCTAAGATCAACGAAACTACGACGCACTCGTCTGCGGGAGTTCACTCTAATGAGAATTCTTTATAACCACGTTAGTAGACATGTTCAAGACGTTTTTTTTAAAAAACGATTGAAGATTCCGTCGAGCGCAGGATCGGTATCAGTAACCTAGCGTAGCATCATCGAATTAGGCACCTTGTAACGGTCAGAGCATGATCCGACGTACATCCCGGAGTACCAACTACTGCATCGCTGGCATACACCAGGTGCATCGGGTGATATAGCAATAGACCATACATGTTGTTCGTGGCGGAGGGAGGTGACATACAATTGACACATTTCTATTCCCCCATTTGCCAACTCGGGAGCGCACCAGAGAGCTGAGGGAGGTCGAACCATTCAAATGGAGAAACCCGGCGGAGACGATTGAGGTGAGGGGCAAAGAACCTGTCAAAAGTTGATCAATCGGATGATCATCTGGCACCGCCGGAGGCTATTTAAAAACCGGACGCTCCGCAACTGGCCCGTTCCATAATCGTGCCTACGCGCTCTCAGCTGGCAGAATTAAAAATCATGTCAATGCCGTGACGGCGCTGTGCAGATAGATTGCCTATCCACGAACAGCATCGAGCATGACATGGGATATCGATACCTCACGTTTCCTTATTCCGTAATGCGAGTAACACATGTGAGCTGCATGTGGTAGATTGCATGCCATAGCGCGGTGGCGGATACATGACAAAAGAGACACGAAACTGAAACAATAGAGGGGCATGCGACTCACTTCAACAAGCAATTAGATGTAAATGGAGACAGTCAGGTAAAGCCTACGTACAAACTGGAGGGCGGCACCCTTGGTCTTCTTCTCGCCACCGAGCTCAAAGCTACAATAGCAGTTAAACGAACATAACAAGTGGTAGACGAGGATACAACGCACTGTTTGCAACGTTTCAATGCTAGTTGCATCTTGTGTTTGCAAATGGTGCATTCAAGTCTCAACACGACCTTTTTCGTAGTCTTGGCCTGTGAACGACGCGGCGTGTGAGGAGATCGCATCAACAAATACGCTACAGTCGTTCTACCTTCTTGTGGAAGACGGGTTTCGTCTGACCACCATAACCCGATTGTTTACGGTCGTAACGACGCTTTCCTTGGACGAAGAGTGAATCTTTGCCCTTTTTGTATTGCGTCACCTTGTGTGGCCTGGAATAAAGAGATGAGGGATTTGAAGGTATACCATGACACATGCGCGTACGTGTGCTTCTTGCACGTCTTGCCCTTGCAGTCTTGGGAGACAAATAAGCTGTCGAAATAGTAACTGCGATCCTCTATGACTTACATGTTCGTCGTGTCCTAGATTAATACAAGTAGGAGGAACCAGCAGCACGTCAACGAGCGTTCACTCACTTTGGGATGTTGACCATCGTTGTCGGCGTTGGCGAGGCTCGAGGATAACCCTCGGTTTCCCTAGCCCCGGCAATCGCCGGAGTGATGTACTGTATAGTTTCTTGTTATAGTTTAATCTCCGACCAAATCTGGGGGCGTCTCAGCTGGGGCCCTGGCAGCAGTCCTATATTAGCGAACCTAATCACGGCCGTTCAGCACATATACCCTGAAGCAATCCGAATCGAATGGCGCGGGAAGAGACAAAACAGAATTAATATGTAGCGTTTGTAGAGTCTTAGACAATGCCAAGGGGGCAACGCAGGTAACGTTCCACTCATTGACAAGTGAGATGAGTTCGACGGTGGTATAGGCACTTGGACTCTACATGTCCTTCTAAAAAACCAAATCTATGTATCACGGGGTCTTGATGTCTTTCGCACACTCTGCACTCCAGTTAGGAGTGAGTTCCTTTATCCTCTGCTGGAACACGCTCAGAGTGCAGAATTCCGGGGACCCAGGGAGGTGATTTCCCTCTTTTGCACACAAGGGCAGGACCATGTTTTGGTTCTTGTACCGCATCCGAACATCTGGATCTCCTTGATAAGAAATCGGATGCTCAAGCGGATAGCTGGATGGAAAGCGTACAGTGCTCTTCCTTTGAATGTCCACCCCAGACCCCACTCAGCCAACCTTGGTCCGCATGGATTTTCTTGAAGAGCTCAAAAGTGACTGACGACGTGAATGGCGGCCACCTTTCAGCCACCCGCGTCATGATCATCAACCAACAAGTGTGCGGGGTGGAAGAAACAAACATACTTTTCGTCATATACATCAAACGTATTGCACAGCGCAGCCAACGTGGAGTCGTGGGTACTATAAACGAGGACCTTCAGCGGATCCTCGTCCCCTTGGCTGACCTTGGTCTGCATTCTCGTCGACATGTCTGCCAGGAGTCGGCCCATACCCAGACGGCGACCCTGCTCGGTCTTGACTGTTCAGGGCAACCGGAATATCTTGTCAGATCCATACTCGTCAAGAATAGAGGTCTACTTTACAAACTGGTTCAATGCAATGTTAGTTTGTGTTAGCGATGGAGAACGTGAAGACATACTCGCGAACCACTCGTCCGATACTGCGGATTCCTAGAGGTCGATCATAAATTATCATTGAACTATCAGGGCTGAAGACGCACGATCAAGTCGATCACTTCGGGATCCCAAAAGTCGTCCGGGACTTTGATTCCGTGTGCTGCAGCTGAACGAACCTGCACGAGACAACGTTATTGGATCCACGACATCGTAAGTGCTCTGTTCGGCGCTCACAGTATCCAAGATCCCCGATGCACGGGGGGATCCATCTATGCGAATCGGATTTCCATTAATATATTTCGATAGTCTCTTGTCCAAGGCCTGCAGCCGAGGGTTCCACCTGGCAGCCGCCGCTACGACAGAGGGCATCAGCATACTCTACTCATGCGAGCTGTATAAACACACCTTGGGCGAAACGTAGTTCCAGTAAGTCTAACTGAGGACAGGATAAAATGTTACTGATGATGTTCTCGTCCACCTTGTTCCTGTAGAGCTGTGTGCTACCAACGCCATTCTATCACTCCAGTTCGCGGCATACCTGACCAGGATCGATGGTATTACACCAGTGGCACATTGCGTTTGAGGGTATAAACCATGAACAATATGCTCGAGAGATTCGATCGTCCGCGGCACATTAGTCGAACTGGACAAGGGCGCAAGTTAGCCAAGAGGCCAACGGGGGCAAGAACAGATCAAGTTACCGAAAGTAGGCCTGGTTTTCGTTCTGGAGCACGTCAGGGAGGAAACCAAGCCTACGAAGATCAATCAACGCCACAAAACAGACGCGGTCTCTGCTTACTTGTCGACGTATAGTTTGCGCAATGCGACGCCAAAGTTGTACGTAGACTAAAAGTCACTGAGCAATGGTTCAATTGTACGCGAGAGTGCCGCGATACTACCTCCTTCCCGACGTCCGTAAGGTCACCCAGAAGGCTACACAGAACGAGATTGGAACCATCCCATCGCTCGTAAGATATTTGCGTACCACAAATTCGGGGCTGTCCTTCCATCTCGCATCTCTGTTCGTCTCTTAAACCACGCACCCCGGGAACCAGGTTCCCCGAGCGTTGTCGTCGAATCTACTGCCTCGCGAAACCGCCTTGACAAGGAGCACATCTGCCAGTGCTCGGGAATAGACGCGGGCGGATCCGCCATACGGGTCCTCACGGGGGTTCTCTCGCCTCGAAGAACGCGGGTCATACAGATGGAAAAGTCTTCCGGATGGACTTGTACACACCGTGCCTCACATAAACGTGAACCTGCTTAAGGTTGAGTCCTGAGGGGGCTCGCGGGTATCCTTCGAGCTCTAGAGGCTCAGCTACTAACTTGCGTGTCGTATGACGCGTGAATCATCCAATACAAACCACGGCGAAGGCACTCACTAAGCTGCTGCCCACACGAGCACTTGGTTCCATAGTGCAGTATGCCTGTAGCCTATGTGACCAGCCAAGTCTATAGGGTACTCGACACTCCGAAGTTCAACTTGCAACCTGTGTTCCGTCAGGCTCGGATCCAAGGTCTGCCCGTACAGTGCACAACCGGGCGCATTGTTGGAAAGTTGCCGCCGTGGGAAGTTTCTGTCTGTTCATATACTTGCATTTCTTTTCGTCAGCCAGGCGTTATACAGGGTATAAAAATACAATAGCAGATGGCTCGAGTCCACGTTTCGCCTACGGCTTGATCGCAATCTTCAACGCCCCTCGGCTACTCATCTTGTTCAGCGCTTCCTGGTACTCTTCCAACTTGTAAATGTCCGTAACCATCCCCTTCACCCTGACTTTCCCGCTATCAAGGTAGGCGACTGCCCGAGGGAAGCAATATGTCTGCGAGAATGACCCGATAATCTACGATGGCAAGGTGAGGAGGCATCTTTCTAAGTGTATTTAATTCCACTTACTTTGATCTCGTCGCCAAAGATCTTGGATGGTGGCCAGTGTACGAGGGCCTTGTTTTCATAGACGCCATATATCATCAGTGTTCCTCCCCTGCGTACATAGTTGATGGATTCATTCGCCAGCTTCTCCACTCCTGTGGCTTCAACTACAATGTCGAATCCGTACGGATTGTCAGCTTTGAGCTTTTCCCACTGTGGCTCAGGGTTCTGACGGTCGAGCTCAATGTACTCGTCAGCGGCCTCGAGCTGCTTGGCGATGTCCGTCTTGATACCCTTGTTGGCCGCTATGACGACTCTAGAAGCGCCATTAAGCTTTAGGAGCTGAGATAGGATGAGGCCCGTAGGACCAGCGCCGAGGAGGAGCACTTCGACACCGACTGGCGGGTTGAGTTTGTCGAGGCCGTGTATGGCGCAGGCAGCCGGTTCCAAAAGAGTTGCCTCTTCATCGGTGAGATTCTTGATCTTGTACAGTTTCCTCTGAGGGCTGAAGCACGAATTGTTGCATCATATCGCAGCAGGGAATGAACTTACTATACAATGTACTCAGCGAAACCACCATCCCGTGTGACGCCACGCGCGTTGAAGTCCTCACACAGGAGGGACTGTCCACGTCGACAATAGAAACAATTGTCGCACTGTACCACCGGATCGAATTAATCAGCAATCTCGGTCCCATCTTGAGCATTGATTCCAAGCGGGCTCACAGTAACGCCCACGTCGGCAACGCATCTGTCCCCAATCTCAAAGCCCTTGACGTTCTTACCTAGCTCCACAGCTGTGCCGATGGCTTCGTGGCCGGGTATCAACTGTGAGGTGGGTGATAAGGATCTGATAAGGGACATTGATCCGAAAAGGATGCTTTACCGGAAACTTGGAGATGAACTCGCCGTCGTGGATGTGTGCGTCAGTACCACATACACCTGTAAGATGACGATAGTCAACCAGAAGTGTATACGATTCGGCAGATCCCCGACTAACCACAGCATGTCACTAGGAAATATAGTCAACACACCATTGTCTCTGGAGACGAGCGGAAGGGAATTACCTTTGAGAAGAACGTCGTCATCGCCAACCTGAGGTATTGGGACTTCCCTGATCTCGAAGCTCTGTGGCTAGATAGCAGGGACAATGAAAGCTGTGGCAGACCGTGTGTCCGAGGAAGTTACCTTGGAATACCACAGAGCTCTCATGGTGCCTTGGGGCATATCGGAAACTAGATGGATGGGAGAGGGGAGGAGAGGAGGGTGATAGCGTCTTCGCGACCTGACCCGGTCTGTTTATACTTGGATCTAATCCACTCTCGTCCGTTTTGGGATGTGACAGCGAAAGGGACATGACGTCACGCACCCCCGAATTCCTCTTTGGGCAGTGGCACAGTGGCACGTGAGCCAGCCTTTCGCTCGCTGCGAGACAGCGGACGTCCAGATTCTCGCGCCGAGGCCACCAACAGGACCTCGACAGCCCTTTCTGATTGACCTGGCGAGACGGGGGACTCTATCGCGTAAGTCCTTCCTATCAGCACCAGGTCCCATATCTGGTCCCGTGTCGGAAACTGCTGCTCGCTTCGCGGTCCATAGTTGATATTACCCACTCTGGGGGTCATTTTGGCCATTTTCCCTCGTCGGCCCCCCGTTCTAGAGCCCGATTCTTCCCACCAGCTTCACTGTTTGTCCCATCCTTCGCCGCACCACATGATAACGTGGCCATGCCCTCAGGACTCTGTTGGTGTAAGATGCAAATTCAGATTCTCGCAATCGTCCCAAGAACTCGTGCCTTCAGACAGTACATTTTGTTCGAGCCGCAACGCTCCCGCGCCACAGACACCCGCCAGTATCATCTTGGGGTGCCACGCTGGCACTCTGGCTCGTGAGCTGGCCAAACGGTTCTCTGCATCACTACTTTGAGGTGCCCTTCTCCACTGAGGCGTTCTACTCCCACAACCAGCCCATTAAGCAATTGGTAGCGGCACATAGAGGCACCACTCCCCGACCCTCCCAATAAACGTGTATTAACAACCAGTAAATATCCAAGAAGTGATCTATTCGTTGGATGGAGGCGCGGAGGATGACTTGGGATACGTGGTCCTGGTACTGGTGCCCGTGGGAACTTGAGACTTCCCTTTGCTCCTGGATCTCGAGTTACGACGACCTCCCCTGCGCAGTTGCCCCTGGGCCCATCTTGTCACCTCGCATCTCTCACGAGCACGGCCTGTCGGCAGATGGTCTGCCTGTCAGCAGGCCCGTGCTCGCGCACATGCACCCCCCCTGCCCCATTCTGATCACCTGTCCATCGCTTACTTACTACCTCGCCCAGTCTGCTCGTCAGCAAAGTCCGCATGTCCTAAATTGTCCATCCATTATTGCTGTCGCCTCATTACCCCCTCACCCACCTTGCCCGACGCGTTTGCAAGCATGACCTGCAAGTGCGCGCACCATGCTTTCATTCTCCCTTGCCCATACCTCCGTCACCTCGCCATGTCACGCTACCCTCGATCCATTTCCTCCTGCTCTGTCTTACCCCCTACGCCGCCATGCCAGCGTGCTCGTGTGCACGCGCTCTCACGCTTTCCTCTCTCGCCGTCACCGTCGGCACATCGTGCGCTCAACCCATCGCGCCCTCCCCATCTTGCCCGGTACGCGAGTGTGCGCCTACCTTCACTCTCCACCCGTCGTTGTATCGCGTCCCCGTCCTGTCTCGGCCTCTCCGTCTCGCTGTCGCAACCGAGTCACTCCCTCGCTCCATCTCACCCTGCTCCGTCTCGCCCAGATCAGATGCCTCCACCCGCCGTCACCCTATCTTGCCGTCGCCGCTCCTTTACGGTATCGTGCCCTGGGTCCTCGGTCCCAGTTCGCCCTCGCCGTTGCAATAAGAGGTGTGCTCACGAACACGGGCCACTAGGAGACCTGTCTGCTGGCGAGCCCGTACTCGAGCGCACGCAGACTCCGTGCTACCTGCTAGCACGCTATACCCCCACCCTTGCCTTGCTGTCGCTGCCGCTATCTTGCGACCTCACCAACCCACAGGTCAACACATGAGTATACCTCACGGGTACGAGTACGAATACACGCCAGGGTACCCGTGCAGAGCAACTCGCTGTGGCAAAATTAGTATGTTGCACTTTCCGAGGATACATATACATCATGCGTTTGCGTTCTGTATATGGCTAGCACCTCGTCGATCACTTGGTCAACCAGTCTAACACGAAGCGTGCAGCTTCCTGGAGCATGGTAGGGGTGCACTCGTGTCCAGCATGTTCCTCCACTACCACTTTCTTCACACCATCGCCGACTTCCAACCCTTCGACAAACACCTGGCTTGCAGTCCAAGGCACCAGCTTGTCCCTGCCGCCTGATAACACCAGGATTTTCTTGCTCAAGAAAGGGTTCGCAACATCGTGTTCACTGAATGAAAAGCTAGCAGGATCGTACGCGTCTACGTAGGCTTTCAGATGGTGTGGGTAGTATGGAGGTTCGAGGGGTACTCCTGACAGGTGTGCGCGCTGGGATATGAGTTTGGTGAAATCAGGGCATCCGATGATGGGAATAGCGAGCTGGATCCGGGGTTCTGGTCAAAGGTGGGTATGAGCGCAGTGTGGCAAGTCTGAGTCGCCAAAGGGCGCACCGCGGGTAAGTGCGATCCAGGTCGAGTGGCCTCCAAGACTGATACCCGCTACACCCCACTCGACGATGTTACGCTCGACCTCTGGGTATAGATATGCCGGGATATGATCAATCAGGAATGTGAGGTCGTGCACCGCCCCAGCTGACCGGCCCCACATCAGTGTGTGAGGAACTGGGACTTGTTCCATGCATACATACTCTGTATGGCGTACATGTCCACGCTAGAATGTATCAGGCCATCAGCGGGGAAGTTGGGCGGTACAACACCACTGACGCGTGACTAGGGTTGTTCCTGGCGGGGTCCTTGTGCCATGCTTCGTTGCGCAGGGGATCTACGAGACGTTTTCCGTGGTTACGGTGATCCTGATCATCTATCCATCAACGATTCGGGAAGCAGCGCCTTCGCGACAGAGTACTTGCATACGCAATGATGATCAAGTCCTTTTTCCGGTCGGCACCCAGTGAGCCGTAGTTGGTTTCGAGAATCGATTTCGCGACGGGTGCCATGCTCTTTGTGGACTGGGTGCGACCATGCAGTAGGAACAGGGCATGAATGGGCAGCCTGGAGTCGACGCTGTCGCGGTGTTTGTGAACCTCGACGAGTATACCGCCCACAAAGACTTCATCGATGATGATGGATTCAGACATGGTGGTAGGACGCCTCCGCGTACTGAGCTCGCGCGCTCAGTAGGAACCTGGTTTAACAGCATCATTCTATTAGGAGATCGCATTGGGCGCAGAGCGAAAGGCAGTCGTCCACGGCTATCTGCTATATGAATCGCGTGCACGACCTTCCCGGCGCCAACCAGGTGTGGCACATTGTGAGTCCCCTCCTTAGCAGGATACACCACAGAACTTTTTGTCAAGTAACTGGCAGTGGATCGATGCTAGGGATGGCACTGAAGTTGACTAGACGTTCCTGAACACTCGTGCCGGTGAGCGTTCGGATATACTGTCCTCTACAGTCTACGAATTTACATGATCCTTTGTGTCTCGATACAGCTATCTCGTGTTTCTCCGTTCCGGTGATGGGGATCTTCGTCCACAAAAACAGTGCATTCTCGTGCTGTTGTCCGGTGGATTCTGGATTCCCCAAGTCGCTTCCTTTTTCTTTCAGCATCGTTTCTAGACTCTAATCAAGCCATCCGGCCGGACGATGATAGCACCTCAGAACGAGCATTTCTAATCCCGAGTTCCGGTGGTCCATCACTACCATGGGATTCTCCAAGATGTGCGTGCGTCTACGTTCATTGTATCGAAGCTGTAGGGTGGATGCCACGAGGATCATCGTTTGACGCCGCCTCCATAGCGCGTACAAAACATATAAACCCTGCGCCTTCCAACCCCCTCTCTCCATTTCTGCTGTCTAACACCTATGAGTTCCATCTTGAACCGTACTGGGCGGAGGCGCACGAAACAACCCGGTGCCGATCCATCCCCTTCTGTAACGATAGGAAGACACTCCTTTTCAGACGAGGACTGGGACGAACTTGGTCTTTCAGCGGGTGAATATGCCCGTAGACGCAGGGAACTGATGCAACTGATTACCGACTTGCGCTCACTGGGGTAAGCTCGGAACTCCACCAATCCCTTGTCCGCTACTAATCCCGTTTCTCTAGTGCATCGACGATGATTGATGTTCCCTCGATCGTGGTCATCGGTGGCCAGTCGGGTGCGTATCTTAAATTGTCTGCTTCACCCTGACTCTCTGCAACGTTTATCAGCTGGCAAAAGCTCCCTCGTCGAAGCAGTCAGTGGAGTAAGTCACGCAGAATGTCTGGCAAGCCGTAGAGGATTCTTGACTGGTTATGCTAGGTCCATGTTCCTCGTGATAGTGGAACCTGCACGCGGTGTGTCCATCCTTCTCGTTTCTTATATCGCCCTCATCTTGCAGACAGGTGTCCCATGGAATGCACAATGTCCGCCAATGCAACAACATGGTCCTGCGAGATCAGACTCCGCTTTGATTACGAATCGAACGGGAGTTCTGCTGCCCAACCTAGGGAAGTAGCTTTTGGTCCCACCCTCACTGACAGGAATGAGGTAGAAGTGTGGCTCCGCCGTGCCCAGTCAGCTATTCTCAATCCGGATCTTTCTCCGGAAAGCTTTTATGGGAGGAGCATGCAGGATCTTCGGAGCATCACTTCGTCCAATTCGCTCAAGTTTTCACAAAATGTGGTCTCTGTTTTCATTCGGGATCCTGCTGCCACCGACTTGTCCTTTGTGGATTTACCTGGTCAGTGCGCTGTTCGAGCGTGCATCTGTGCTGAGTGCTTCCTAGGCTTAATACAAAATGAGGATCCGGAGGTGGTTGAGTTGGTGCGAAAACTTACACAAACTTACATCAGTCGTCCGAATGCAATCATCTTGGCCACGATACCTATGAGCGGTAACTCACGGAGTCTTCGTTGATCAGGAATGCTGCTGACGACCATGTATCTGTTTAGACGACATGCAGAACCAGGAATCTGTGAGACTAGCTAGAGAAGCTGATCCGGAGGGCGAACGCACTATAGGTTTGTTGATATCTGATGATGCGCACTTGTCTCTCACGAAACTCTCAAAGGAATCCTCACAAAGCCTGATACGCTTGGAGACGGTGCTGTCAATGCCAGACAGCAATGGATCGATGTTATTGAAGGACGTCAACACGTGCTGAGGCACGGGTATTATTGCGTTCGTCTCCCTGACGATGCTCAGCGAGCACAAGGTCTTTCAAGATCTGCGCTCCAACGCATCGCAGCTGACTTTTTGGACACGACTTCACCGTGGAGCGAAGTCACTGACCGTGGGCGTTTTGGGATCCCAGCCTTTGTGTCAGACATCAGCGTTTTGCTCGTCGATCACATCAGAAGAGTGTACGTGTCACTACCGTGTCCCTTGGGTCGACTCTGGGCTCAATGAGTTGTGTGCAGCATACCGCAGCTTAGACAGGATGTCGAGCGGTTACTTTCCTCTTGCTTGGATGAGATCCGCACGCTGCCCGGACCTTTGGAGACTGATCCGCAGAGCGAAGTCCTTGCGAGGGTCAGCGCATTTTGCGATGCCTTCAAGGGCATCGTTTCAGGTGCTAGCTCGGATAAGACCCTTGCACGACGAAATCGCGCTCTCTACACCATATTTGCTGGGGAGATTCGAGGAACTGCTCCAGACTTCCGCCCTTTCGAACAGCCACGGCGGTATAGGCGGATGAGTGCTCTCGAACCAGACGAAGCTGCTGTAGTTCCAGACGTAAGAGTACGGACCATGGGGGTATTGGAAGTTCGCAAGACCATCACAGAGTTCGTTCCTTCCTCCTGGTACCGGTCACCCGTTCTAATAAATGCTCCAGATCGATAGCCTGGGAACTTCCTGGTAACATTCCGTACGAGGCCAAGACTCGTCTCATCGGCGAATTCACATCCTTGTGGTCCCCGCCCATGGAAAAGTGTTTGACATCTATAAACGATGTGCTCGATGATGTCATCCGGCAACTTGTCAAAACGCATTTTGGTCGTTTTAGAGTCCTCCATGACCAGATTTTGTACGTCGTCAACGTTGTGTCGCGTGCGGATGCTTAACATAGGCATCTACCATGTGTTTACCGTAGGGATCTCATTCGCAGCGATATTGAGGAGTACAAGAGCGGGGCACTCTCCGCGATCAGGAAAACGTTGGATCTTGAGATCTCCCCATCCTACACTCAAAACTCGAGCGACTACCACAACCTTCGCGACAAATGGCTTGCCAAGTACCGTTATGCTCGCCAGAAACCTGGAGGGCACGAGAAACAAGAAGAAGAATCAAATACCTTTGTCACTGACTTGGATAGGACTGTTCTTGTGACGAACAGTCCATCGCGCACCAAGTCCAGGGGGTCTGGAGCCACTTCTGATGAGAGCACGGCCTCACCAGAAGACCTTGCTTTGCGTTACCTAGCTCAAGCGGGCTACAAGGGTCTCACTGTCGAGGACTTGGCTCGTCTGTCTTCCCGGGACAAAGTATTTGATGACGAGTTGACCGTCATGGCAGACGTGCGCGCATACTTTACCATTGCCTGCAAGGTGACGTCATCCATCGAGCAAGTTCAGTGAGAGACTGAACAATAGTGATATAGCGCATCATTGATCACGTCCCGCTGAGGATCGAACACTCTCTGCACCATGCCTTAGCAGAAAGGTTGTCGGTCAGCCTGTTCTGGCGCCTCCTGGTCGGCACAGCTCCGGCGGGCGACTTTGCGGACCGCATGAAAGAATTGGTGAGCGAGGATCCCGAAATGAAGACCAAGCGAATTCGGCTGGAGGCAGAGCGAAAGCGTCTACAGGAGATCAAGAAGAGGCTCGTCGGCTTTGTTGCGTGAGATGGTATATGTTCGCCGAGTTCGGTTTCCGCCCGATTTGCCCATCAATAAGGCTCTGTGGGAGTGTCTACCAAAACACCCGCAATGTAGATCAGCCGAAGACGAAATGAGCTCAGTTTGAACTGTACTTGTGAAAAAAAAGCTTGCTTAAGTTGTCGTTCGTTCAAATTCGCGTACACGCCTACGTTCATGTCAGCCAAACTCTCCTCATTCTACGCCTCATCAAAATATCTTTCGATGCAACCCGAAGAAGAAACTACGCTGGAACCATCTCGGTGCTCGTTTTTCTCCCAGACAACAAGTGTCTTATCAGCGGTTCTCATGGCGGAACGATCTGGGTGTCGCAAATGGAAGGGCAGCGACATTTGAGGGCTATGTGCCACGTAAGGCATCGCAGCGCGATGGTCGTATCATCCGATCGGATAAGCCAGTGGTGGCGCCGATGCTACGAGGTATTATGGAGCGTAGCGAGCTGGACAAAGGCCATCGTCCCTTTGCATAAACACCCCTCCTCAGTTCGCTCGATGTCGTCCTCGGCTGGCTCGAAACGGTTGGTGACTTCAAGTTTGTCTGATGATCAGATCGTTCTCGTCTGGAGCACCTCTACGGGCGAGGTTGTTGCAGGTCCCCTGGAAGGTCACCGATCCAGCATCCTTTCCGCCGTCTTCTCATCGTACGCCGATCAGTTGGCGACTGGTGCAGAGGTCGGAAGCATCGGAGTCTGGAACCTTGAACTCGCCAGCTTGGCCCTCACGATCAAGCTCACGGAGAACCCAGCTGTATTTGCGCCGGTGTGGCTTGGGCAGAAGCAGCTCATCTGCGCAGCCTACAAGTCTATCGTATTCCTCGACCCTGTTACTTGCTCGCTGCTTTACGAGCACGCGAACGCTCATAACGACTGGATACGCTCTATCGCAGCATATCACCGAGGGCGGTGCATCGTTGCTGGCTTCGAAGACGACCGTGCTATCTTGTGAGAAGTGGTTGTCGCAGGGCCGAACGCCGTTGCTGTATCTCTGACCGCTTGCCACGCTCTTTCTGGACTGGGTGTGACCATGCAGTAGGAACAGGGCATGAATGAGTAAACTGGAGCTGACGCTGTCACGATGTTCGTGGACCTCGACAGGTACGCGGCCCACAAAGACTTCGTCGGTATGATGATGGATTCAGACATGGTGGTGATAAGGTGGCCCGGGTGCTGAGTGGTGCGCTTGGGAATAGCATCATCCCGTTTGGGTGAATTCAGGAAGCAAGAGTGGTGATAGTCATCCACCTCTCCGCGCGCCACTTTCCCATGACCAAGTTGGGGAGTTCTGCTATGTATCCCGTGGTGCTGCACAGTAGATGCCTACCAGCTTCGCGGTATCCTGGCCCTCCAGCGGTATACTAGGCAGAGGTGGTTGGACGACCTAACTGAACAGACGTCACAAGAAGCCTGTGGCGGTGGCGTCCTTGTGGGCACTAGTGGGTCCCGGATCCGGGGTCTTCCTGTGCAGCTGGGCACAGCTGTCCAGTAAGCGGTACTGGATCCACGGTTCGTATCGGTGAGTGTCAGGATATACTTCGCGCCCATAAAAAGTACATCTTCGCTCCATCATTCAGCGCTCTTGAGCCCCATCCCCAAATCGCATTTGGCATTGTTTTCAGGCTTTTTCCATGGCATGATGGATGGTCAACTCTTCCGGTTGAACGATAAGAGTACCCCAATACAATTCCGAGTCCCAGTAGCCCATCGCACATTTATCGTGTCTCATATCGTTACCACAGGATTCTCACAGGATATGCAACAATGGCGGTATATTTATGTCCTGCACGTTGACGTCCCACACAGTAGTGAGATTGCCAAGAGCTTCGTTATTTGGCGTCCACAGCACCCACAAGATAGATAAAGCCTCCCCCCCATCCGCCATTCTCCCTTAACCCATCATCTGTTATCCATGAGCTCCATCTTGAACCATCCAGTACTGAGGCGAACAAGGCATTCCGTTGCAGATCCATCCCCCTCTGTAACGACAGCGAGATCCTTCTCTCCAGATGACGACTGGCAGGAGCTCGATCTTTCGTCGGGCGAATACGCTCGTCGGCGCAGGGAACTGATGCAACTGGTCAGTGACTTGCGCTCGTTGGGGCAAGTTCGGAGCCCCACCACCCCCCTCTGCACTACTGACCTAGTTTATCCAGTGCATCGACAATGATTGATGTTCCCTCGATCGTCGTCATTGGTGGCCAGTCGGGTGCGTATCCACATCCTCTGAAATAAAATTGGTTTGACTCTCCGCAACGTTCATCAGCTGGCAAAAGCTCCCTCGTTGAAGCAATCAGTGGAGTAAGTCTCACAAAATGTTTATCAGGCTAGAGAGGGTTCTTGACTGGTTGCGCTAGGTCAACGTTCCCCGGGATAGCGGGACCTGCACGCGGTATGCCTAGTCCTTTCCGCCCATTTATCGCCCTCATCTGGCAGACAGGTGCCCCATGGAATGCACAATGTCTACCAGTGCGACCACATGGTCCTGCAAGATTACTCTCCGCTTTGAGTACGATTCAAACGGACGTCCTATCCTCCCACTCCGGACAGTAGATTTCGGACCCATCATCACTGACAGGAATGAAGTGGAAGTATGGCTCCGTCGCGCCCAGGCGGCTATTCTCAACCCAGATCTTCCCCCGGAGAGTTTCCATAGGATGAGTATACACGACCTGAAGAGCTTTACTTCGCCCGGTTCACTCAAATTTTCACAAAACGCGGTCTCTGTCCTTATTCAAGATCCTGCTACTACCGACTTGTCCTTTGTCGATTTGCCTGGTCAGTATGCTACCCGTGCGTGCCTTCGTGCTAACTCTTTCCTAGGCTTGATACAAAATGAGGACCCGGAAGTTGTCGACCTGGTGCGACGACTCACTCAATCCAACATCAGTCGACCCAACACGATCATATTGACCACTATACCTATGAGCGGTAACTCACAGAGCCGTCGTTAATCAGGGGTGTTACTGATGATCATATATCCGTTCAGACGACATGCAAAATCAGCTATCCGTGACTCTAGCGAGAGAAGTTGATCCCGAGGGAGAGCGCACTATAGGTTTGTTATCACCGGACAATATACACTTTTCTCACCGGAAGCTTTCAAAGGGGTCCTTACGAAACCTGATATGCTCGGGGCTGGTGCTGTCAATGCCAGACAACAATGGGTCGATGTCCTTGAAGGACGTCAGCACATTCTGAGACACGGGTATTATTGTGTCCGTCTCCCTGACGATGCTCAGCGGGCACAAGGTCTTTCAAGATCTGCACTCCAACGCATCGCAGCTGATTTTTTTAACACGACTTCGCCATGGAGCGAAGTCGCTGACCGGAGGCGTTTTGGGATCCCAGCATTCGTATCAGACATCAGTATCTTGCTCGTTGATCATATCAGAAAAGTGTACGTGGTGTCACCATGCCTTTGGCTGACTCTGGGCTCAATGGGTTATATGTAAGCCTGCCGCAGCTCAGACAGGATGTCGAGCGGTTACTTGCCTCTTGCTTGGATGAGCTCCGCGCCCTGCCAAAGCCTCTGGAAGCCGACCCGCAGAGCGAAGTCCTCGCGAGGGTTGACGCATTTTGCGACGCCTTTAAGGGCCTCGTCTCAGGCGCCAACTCTGACAAGACCCTCGCACAGCGAAATCGCGCACTCTACACCATATTTGCTCAGAGAATCCGAGGAACTGCTCCAGATTTCCGTCCTTTTGAAAATCCACAGCAATATATGCGGATGAATGCTTTCGAACCAGAAGAAACCGCTGCAGCCGCGAATTCGGGGGTACGGACCATGGGTGTATTAGAAGTTCGCAAAACCATCAAGGAGTCTGTTCCTTCCTCCTCCCTGGGACTAGTCACATGATCTAACGGATGATGCAGATCGATTGCTTGGGAACTTCCTGGTAACGTTCCGTACGAAGCCAAGATTCGCCTCATCAACGAATTCACGGCCTTGTGGTCTCCGCCTGTTGAGGAGTGTTTGACGTCTATAAACGACGTGCTCGATGATGTCATCCAGAAACTGGTCAAGACGCACTTTGGTCAGTTTAGAGTCCTCCACGACCAGATCTTGTACGTTGCCAGCTTTGTGTTGTGCGCGAACATTTAGTGTAAATCTTCATTGTAGAGATCTTATCCGTGACGATATGGAGGAACACAAGAGCGAAGCACTCTCCGCGATCAGGGGAACACTGGATCTTGAGAGCTCCCCGGCCTACACCCAAAGCTTGAACGATTACCAGGACCTTCGTGGTAAATGGCTTACCGAGTACCGTCATGCTCGCCAATGGCCTGAAAACTACAAGTTACATGAGCAGCGAACACATCACACATTCGCCAATGACACTTATAGCGTTCAATCACCCGCGCCTGCTATACTCAGAGCTAGTGCCCGCGAAGTCAGCACAGTCCCAGCCACGGTCTCACCAGTGGAACAGGCCTTGCGTTACCTAGCTCAAGCAGGCTACACGGGTCTTACTGCCAAGGATTTGACTCGTCTGTCTCCTGGAGACAAAATATTCGATGATGAGCTGGTCGTCATGGCAGATGTGCGCGCATACTTTACCATTGCAAGCAAGGTAGGAGCCGTCTACCAAGCGATGCAATGAGAGGCTGAGCGGTGGCCACACAGCGTATCATCGACTACATCCCACTGAAGATCGAGCACTCACTGCACCACACTCTCGCGGAAAGGCTGTCGTTCACCTTACTCAGGCGTGTTGTGGCCAACACGGCTTCGACGCGCAGCTTTGCAGATCGCATGAGGGAACTATTGAGCGAGGATCCGGAAATTAGGACTAAGCGAATCCGGTTGGAAGCAGAGCGTAACCGACTACAGGAGATTAAGAGGAAGCTCGCCAACTTTGCTGCGTGAGATGATACGAATCTGCGAATTCTGGTTGCTACACGATTTATCCAACAAGGCACCGTAGGATTACATTAGAATATGTGTCCTCCGGCCAACTGCAATCTACAGCTTTTTTTTTTTTTTTTTTCAAAAAAGTTGAAAAAAAAAAGAAAGCCGTAGATTTGCGGTATCGTTACTAAACACACAGAAACAGGTGGTTCACGTGCCTTGTGCGGAAAAACGTTAGCCAGGCTGGCGGTGCGTTCTTCGCCGTCGACAGACAGACCTGATATTTGCACTACTATAATAATATTCCAACCGGCGCAACAGGCTGCGCTCCACCGAAACTCGTTCTGACCCTTCATTTTATCTCTCTCGCCCGCACATAAGTATGCAAAGAGTATCGTACCGTGTCAAAAATGCATTTCGACGCAACTCGAGAAGAAACTGACATTGGCACCAAGATCGAAACTCTGTCGAACCATACCGGAACCATCTCGGCGCTCGTTTTGTCTCAGATGAGTATTTGGGTGTGGCAAATAGAAGGACAGTGACAGTTGAACGTTGAGTTGAGGGCTATGCACCGCGGAAGCGGAGTGGCTGCGATGGTACGATGGCGTTGTGGAGCGTAGCAAGCTGGACACAGGTCAACGTCCCTTCGCATAAACACCCTTCCTCAGTCCGTTTCATGTCGTTCTCGGCCGACTCGAAACGGTCGGCGACTGTGTCTGATGATCAGACCGTCCTCGGGAAGGTCGCCGATCCAGCATCCCTTCCGTCGTCTTCTCACCGCACGCCAATCAGCTGGCGACTGGTGCAGAGGACGGAAGCATCGGGGTCTGGAAGCAGCTCATCTGCGCGGGCTACAAGTCTATTGTGTTCCTCGACCCTGTTGCTGGCTTACTGCTTTACGAGCAGGCCACCCAGACGGGCTGTCGGCCGAGATACGTTCGAGATTAGATGGCGGTCGTTTATGGTAGTGCTGTCTAGTAATCTCTCGTGATCGAGTCATGTGTGCGATTTCTTCGCGCCAATCTGGTCTCTTGCTCGAACGCGTCCAGCGCGATGGCATCGGATGCTCTCTCCAGGGTGCTGACGAGGCTGCAGAACCTCCCGTCGATATCCTTGCCCACCGACTATCCACGACCAGCTGAAACCAACAAACTAATCGAGGCTGCTCATACAGCCGATCTTCCCGAGCAGACATCCCTTGCCTTGCTGAAGCTCGCTCTCCACGCGGACGGCGGAGCTGCAGAGGACGACGACGCGCAAAACACTCCTTCCCCATTCCACCTCCTCCTTGCCGCTTTCACTGTATTGCTGCATCGTTATACTGGGGACACCGACATCGTCATCGGCTCTTCATCTGCCGCCGCCAGTGCACCTTTGATCTTGCGGTTGGCTGTCGATCCGTCTGATACTTTCTGGGCTATCGTACAACGAGTCCAGTTCGTCGAGAAGGAGGCAGAGGCTGACGTTCTTCCCTACGAAACTATCGTTCAAGCCCTGCGTAAGGACAAGGAAGACACGATTGAAAACACTCGTCCGCTCTTTCGTGTTCGCTTCTTTGACGAGACTGATGAACCTCGCGAGAACTTTATCCGCTCAACCAGTCTCACTTCCGACCTCACCATCTTCGTCACGCGACCCCCTGCCACGACGCGTTCTCCTCTCGTCCCCCGCTTAGTACTCCGCATCCTTTACAATTCTCTGCTCTTTAGCCCCGTCCGCATCTCATTCATTGTTGACCAGCTCTCGGTGTTGCTGCGAAAGGCTTCCGCAAACCCCACCACCTTGGTTGGGTCAACGTCCTTACTGACCAATAGCCAAAGGGCCCATCTACCCGACCCAACTGCAGATCTCCATTGGTGTGGTTGGAAGGGTGCAATAACAGACGTTTTCTCGCGCAATGCGATCCGCTGGCCAGACCGATCATGTGTGATCCAGAGCCTTCCCTCCGCAACTCTGGACGAGGAACAAGACGCACGCACTTACACGTACGGTGACATCAGGCGAGCATCCAACATCCTGGCACATCACCTTCTTCAGGGAGGTGTCATGCGAGAAGAAGTCGTAATGATCTACGCATATCGAAGCGTGGAACTTGTTGTTGCCGTCATGGCAGTCTTGAAGGCCGGCGCGACATTTTCCGTCATCGGTATGTTACTCTTTGGGAGCTACCTCCAGCGCTAATCAGGAAATTCCCACACTACCATCTAGATCCTGCGTACCCTCCAGCGCGACAGCAGATATATCTGCAGGTTGCTCGGCCCCGTGGACTCGTCGTTCTCGCTGGGGCAGGGAGGATAGGACCTAGCGTCCGCGAGTTTCTCTCAAACGACCTCAAGATCCGCGTCGAAGTTCCCGCGCTCGAGTTCTCGCCAGGTGGCGAAATTCTGGGAGGCAACGTCAATGGCGTCGACGTGCTCAAGTCGCGTTACCACCTTTCAGACACTGACCCAAATGTCATCCTTGGTCCTGACAGTGTCGGTACTTTGTCCTTTACGAGCGGTAGCACGGGGATCCCAAAAGGGGTCCAGGGCCGTCACTATAGTCTGACACATTTCTTCCCTTGGATGGGCGAAAGGTTCGCGCTGGGCGATTTCTCCAAATTCACCATGCTTAGTGGCATCGCTCATGACCCTATTCAGCGAGATAGTGAGTATCCAGTGACTCGTAGTAACTCTCACCGCTCACATCTTCAATAGTCTTCACGCCCCTTTTTTTCGGCGCAGAGCTTTACGTTCCTACCGCAGAAGATATTGGGACACCGGGCCGTCTGGCAGAATGGATGGACGATCACAAGGTCACCGTTACTCACCTCACCCCTGCGATGGGTCAACTGCTCTCCGCGCAAGCTACCCGACAGATTCCTTCTCTTCGCAGCGCCTTCTTCGTCGGCGATGTTCTCACCAAACGCGACTGTCTTCGGCTCCAGTCCCTTGCTGCCAATGTTCAAATTATCAACATGTATGGGACTACAGAAACACAGCGTGCAGTGTCCTATTTCCCCATCCCACCGATATCTGAAGATCCTACTTTCCTTGCGACCCAGAAGGACATCATGCCTGCCGGTGAGGGCATGGTCGACGTCCAACTGCTTGTGGTCAATCGGTCGGACAAGACCGTGCCGTGTGCGGTTGGCGAGGTCGGGGAGATCTATGTGCGCTCAGGTGGCTTGGCGGAGGGCTACCTCGACACCGAGGCTTCCAAGGAAAAATTCGTTTCGAATTGGTTTGCTGCGTCATCACCGCCGCGGAGAGACACGATCTTGCACCCACTGCAAGGCCTCGCCGGGCCCGAGTCACGGCACTGGAAGGGGATCCGCGATCGGATGTACAGGTCGGGCGATCTCGGGCGTTACCTTCCCGACGGTCGTGTGGAATGCACGGGGCGCGCGGACGACCAAGTCAAGATACGCGGTTTCCGAATCGAGCTGGGCGAAATCGACACCTTGATGAGCCAGCACCCACTCGTTCGCGAGAACGTGACGCTCGTGCGGAGGGACAAGGATGAAGAAAAGATACTCGTCAGCTACTTTGTGCCGCTCGAGGGCGTGTCGTTGAACGGTTTCACGAGTGAACTCAGCGGCACGGAAGAGGCCGACGGGATCAAAAGCATACCAAAATATAGGCGTCTTATCAAAGACATCAGGGATCACCTCAAGACAAAACTGCCGAGCTATAGCATCCCCTCACGTGCGTTGACGATCTGCTACGATGTCGATCTTTGGTCTAATGCCTCGCGCTCGGCCAGTATTCGTTCCTCTTCGCCGGATGCCGCTTAATCCCAATGGGAAAATAGACAAACCAGCGCTTCCGTTTCCAGATACAGCTCATGCCCACCTCGCGCGGGCCGAAAACAAAGCTGCCCTCAAGATCGATAATAAAAGAGCCATCAGCGCCACGGAAGAGAAGCTATGTTCGATATGGGCGGAGGTGTTACCCAACCCGCCAGAGACGATACCGCTGGACGAGAGTTTCTTCGATCTTGGCGGACACTCGATCCTAGCGACTCGACTCATTTTCGAGATACGAAAGGCGTTCGTCGTCGAGGCACCTCTAGGCCTCATCTTTGCTCAGCCGACCATCAGCGGCTTGGCAGTGGCCGTGGATACATTGCGTGCTCCAGACTTTGGTATTGCCCCTCAGGACTTGAATTCGACTCCGCCCACTCCGGTGCACACGGTAGATGACACACGAAGACAAATTACGCCTGTCGTCGCTGAATATGGACAAGATTTCGAAAGACTGGTTCCTCGCCTGCGTACTTTCTACCCACCGTTATCTTTCGAGGTCGAAACGCGTGCCCTGACGGTGTTCCTTACGGGGGCTACCGGGTACCTCGGTGCATTCGTCCTTCGAGATCTCCTCCAGCGTCGCCAAAGAGTCCAGAAAGTCATTTGTCTCGTGCGGTCTACTTCGGTTGACAAAGGGTTGGAACGATTGAAGCAAGGATCGACCGATCGTGGTGTCTGGGACGAGGAATGGGTGGCCTCGGGGAGGCTCGAGGTAGTCACCGGGGACCTTGGGCAAGAACGGTTTGGCTTGAGCGACAACACGTGGGCTCGAATTGCGGGCGAGGCCGATGTGGTGCTGCACAATGGCGCTCTGGTTCGTCTTTGCATCAGTCCTCGTCGGAAGCCTGAGCTCAGAATCCACAGGTGCACTGGGTTTACCCGTACGAGAGACTCAGATCGCCAAACGTGATCGGGACCATCACCGCGGTCGAGCTGGCTTCGACGACGAAACAGAAACATTTTGTCTTCGTTTCCTCGACAGCGGTTATCGATACTGAGCGTTATGTTCAACTTTCTGACTCGTTGTCGCACACGGGTGCCGAACGCAGGGGCATACCCGAGGACGATGACCTTGAGGGGGCGAGGACAGGCCTCAACAGTGGATATAGCCAAAGCAAGTGGGTGTCCGAGAAGCTGCTGTTCGAGGCAGGGAAGCGAGGCTTGAAAGGACATATTGTCCGGCCCGGATATGTCGTCGGAGATTCAAAGACAGCGGGTGCGTGTACATTGTTCCCTGAGATTCATCTCTCGTTGATGCCAGCGCGCAAAGTTACCAATACGGATGATTTCATTTGGCGACTCGTCAAGGGCTGCGTGCAACTCGGGCTCGTCCCTGACATCAACAACACGGTGAACATGGTGCCCGTCGACCACGTCGCGCTGTGCACAGCACTTGCGGCGGTGGCTCCACTTCCGAACGCCAAACAAACGGTGTTGCACATCGTTGCCAACCCGCTTCCGACGTTCAACGATCTGCTCTCGTCGTTGGCAGAGTACGGGTTTGCGACACGACAGTGCGAGTATCTGGCGTGGAGACGGGAGCTGGAGAAGCACGCGATGGAGGTCCAAGACAATGCGCTGTTCCCCTTGTTGCACTTTGTCCTGGACGACCTGCCGACGAGCACAAAGGCCCCTCAACTCAATGATACAAACACCGCGACGTTATTGGTACAGAGCCGCCAACAACACAGTACGGCACTTACGGTGTCGGTTGAGCTGATGGGCCGTTATTTGTCGTGGCTAGTCAGCGCCGGGTTTCTGCCCGGACCGCGCTCGGTAGAGGCCCCGAAGAAGCTGCCGGTGGTCGGGGATGGGACGACAATCAAGGCTGCAGGGCGGAGTGGTATTTAGGAGCGTTTCAGATAGTCACGATATGTATCTGCCAGAGCCGTAAGACGGCGTAGACAGGGAATCTCTGACGGTGCATGGATCGCGCCCAAAGTGAACCTATGTGAGAGAGATCTGGGATCCCTGGTTCATCGGGGCGTGCTCGGTGGCTCGATCAAGCAAGATATCTTGACGCCGGGAAAACCCGGTACTCGTGCTCGGTTCGCCTGCACCTTCGAGGGGAAGATAGAACAGACAAACGCCTTGGCAAATGAAGACTGAAATTTTTGAAATTCGTTTTTAGTCCACTTTCGTGCGAAGCTGACTATAGTGATAGTGAGACCAGGTTGAATAGGATAGATGGCATGTCAACCGGTCGAGGATGGACGGAAATTAAACAGGATGTTAGTAACGTAGTCTGCCGCTCCGGAGATCCGGATCACTTCGCAGTAAGAACCGGGCTAGGGGAAGAACGTGACAACATCGGCTGTATCAATTTCCGCGTTCATCCCCTGTCGAGCTTTGCTCGCACGATACTCGTCGTGGACGGACATGGGGAAGTGCACAAGAGCAAGGACGGGTGGACGCACTTCGGAAGGGCTGAAGCCACAAAGAAAAAAGGACATCGGAGGCCCGGTGGCAATTGTTGTGACTACCCGCCAAGAGCTCGAGGAGCGGCCGTTGACAACCGCAGAATGGAATTGCTGCGCAGCTTTCCCGCGTTGGCCAATAGGAGATTTGACAGATGCACTCTAAGTTGTCGCCCTCTTCCTATGGTTAGATGCGTGCAGCTTCGAGTCGTCGCTAGCAGCACTCTTTCCAGCGAGCATGTAGCGCTTGTCTTCACGACGCACGGCTTCGTCAAGAGGTTTGATGGACGGTCTAGAGAAGGGGAAAATGGGAAGATGCCCCGCGATAGTGGAATAGCCATGGAACATCCACGAGTATCTTGAAATGATGAGCGAGAGGGGTTTTCATTGACAGATGGCGCGGGGTCGGTCCGCTGCTACGCATCACAGCTGAAATCGAACAGCAAGGACGCTGAGACCTACAGCTTGACGCCGATGACATTCCTCGCATGATGCCCAGCCAACTTGACGAGATTTACATCATTTACTGCAGAAACTACCTTGTGTTGGCCCCGGCCGTCATCGTCGGGGACAAAGCACAACAAGGCAAGCACAGACAATTTCCGAAAACTCGATTTTGGGTGCTCCGACGGAAGGTGCCCCGCCAACGGGGAGCGGGGCATAGCCACACATTGACGCGGAGATTAAATCGTGCCCCATACTCCTATCTACGACACGCTCTCTGCCCGTACGCATGCGTCGCACACCCCATTGGCGCCCCGCCCTCATCACATCTCAGGCTCCCCCCCGTATCGCCGTCTCTCCAAACGCGTTGAGGAGCACGGTCCGCAGGTAAACGGACGTCTATTTGCAGTGTGCCATGGTGAATGCCGATGGCACTGATTGTGATGATCGCCCCACATATTCACCACTTTTTTGATCTTTTGAGATGCGTTTGCTACTGATGGCGTATTTCGTGGCGAGTCCAAGTGGAGAGGCCCGGGCCCCAGTCCTACACCTTCTGTTTGTCGATCAGTACCGGGCATCGGCTCGAAGCGGAGCTTGAACGGTGACCGGTACTTGCTGTGTCGCCTGTTGCCAATCGCGATCCTCGTATGGGTGGCCACCCCCAGCTCTGGCATCTATCAGAAAATGTAGGGCCTGGGGAGCCTGCGCTCCCAGTACTAGCTCAGCTTCCCCTGTCGGAATACAAGACCTGTGCTATACCACGACAGCCTTGGGATCTTGCCCAACTGTGTTTTCGGGCCCTCCAGGTGCGCATCGCGCTCCACAGAGTCCGGAAGTGTTCGGGGGAGTGCCCAGGCGTCCAGCGCACCGCCCCTAATTAGCGATGGATACACCGCGGGAGGATATGAGCCATCAACATGATACGGCATTTACGGTGTCGGTTGAAGCCGCTATTTGGTGTGGCTGCTGCCACCAGGGCCACACTCGGCTGAGGCCCCAGAGGCTGCCGCTGGGACGACAATCAATGCTGCAGGGCGGTGTGGTATTTGGGAGCGCTTAAACGATCGTGAAACTGCCGGAGCCTGCGAGGGTCCGTCGGACCCCACCGAAACGGGCGCCGTTTCAGAAAGGACAGAAAGGCGCTCTAAATTTCAAACGGGCTGCACAAGACTGCGAGTTCATAAACACTGTTTCATCTCGACAGCATGCTGGCGCGCCCTTTTGCCATTCAGGTCCGTCCTCACCTCTAGCCCCATCGGGCACAGCATTATTAACGGCAGCGGACGGCATCCTGCAAGATTGCGGCATCGTGGGCGCGAGGCGAGCCACGAAACCGATATAAATTAGCCCACCCTTTTTGTTCTCGATTCAACTTTTTCCGCAGCCTATTCCTGATGAGTTTTGGTGCAGAGTCTGAAATATACCTGCGAGTCATCTCGCTCTCGATCGCTGGTTACGAGTGAGTCTGTCTCTCGTCTGCGTTTGCTTTCTTGCTCACCGCACCCCAGCTACTTGCTCACATTACCCTCCGAGTTGCGTTTTTATCGAAGTCAATCAAACATCTTCCGCCCAAGGTGCTGATCTCGTGGATTCGTCCTTGCATCGAGACGGTTGACCGTCCACTTTGGTTTCAGCCTGGGATGCGTTCTTTTCATTCTCATTCGGTGCGTCTTCCCTTTGCCCAACCAGCTTGTTTCTCTCCTCTCATCGGCCGACAGTTATGTTAGTATCGCTGTCATGGTTGTCAGCAATTATGGCGTTCTTGCCACCTCGTTCACCCCCGAGTCTTGTAAACAATACTATGTGATAGCACCCATCTTCAAAGGTTCGACCCAGCCTTGAGTCTCCGCTTCGCTCTTTTTCTACTCAGCAGTCTTCTAGTTCTCCAAACCATGATATCGCAAGGGATTCTCGGCGTCAGGCAAGTGTGCTTTTCGTTCTGATTGGCTTGCTCAATGTCCTTCTCAAAAAGAACATTTAACATCGCTCGGAGGGAGACAGCTGTCGGCGTCATGCTCACCATAGCCTTCTGCATCACGACAGCGGTCAGCACGCTCTTCCATTCACCACTTGATCCTACTCAATGTACCTGCACAGTTTGAGTGGTTTACCAACATGTATAATCGTGCCCGTGAGTGCTTCCGTTGTTGGGCACCATATGGAAGTCGCTGAAATGATCGTTCTAGCGGTCTTGAACAATGTGAGTGTAGTATGGTTGCTATATCATCAAGGCACGATTAATCATATGCTCCTCGTGACTATAGGGACGGTGGGTGCTATCGAGTGTCGAATGAATGAACGTGCATTCAATGACCGTCCATCAGTTGTACTCCTGGGAATAATGGTCCTTATCCGACTGCATGGCTGTATTATGTCGCATCAATGGTCTGGGACAGTGGGTTAATGGCCATTTCAACAATCTACCTCGTGCGATATAATTCTATTAATGGGAGGTGGGTCTTGTGGTTTACCCATGCTCGCTAAGCGGACACTATGTTGCATCTATTTTGATCGTAGGCTGTCTCGGTTGATCAGAACGTAAGGGCTGGCGGCCGACATTACACGCGAGACCGCGTTGACAAGACCCTGATTTGTAGAATGATTTACGACGGGCTTGGATATTTCCTGGCTTTGACAGGTGAGATCTGTTTATCCTGTCATCGGTCCTTCCTGTGCCGAGCATTCTCCGAAGCTGTCAACGTCTTCAACCTGGTCCTCTACCGAGCAAGCGATGAAGCTGTGCAGGTGAGTTTGTCATCATATCCGATCAAACTGCTTATTCTCAAGACGGCGTCCGCGGCATTCAGTCTGCTGGGTGAGTGGCAATAAAAGCTCTACTGGCGTTACCGACGAAAAAAAAATGCTATTTTTACATCAGAGCTTCATTGGGATATGCAGTCACCTGGATAATGAGTCAGCGGATCTTGATTCATCTGCGAGGCGTGTATTGTTTTCCCCTGGATTCCAAGTACCAAGAGCCTCATAATCACCGCCATCCAGAACTCTCTGAACCTGGCGAGATGGCTCGATTTGAGAATATCGTCCTCACTCGACCATTTCAACCGGGGCGACCTGTTGCTGAATTCCATTCACAGTGCGAGGGACAGAAGACGCCGATCGACCTGGAATATTCGGCGAGCTCGCCTCGCGATATGGAGCTGGACGTGCGGGTGCATGTGGAGCAGTCCGTGGCAGTGGAATACGATGCGCTGTCGAAGGAGCGGCTGGTTACCAAGTCAAATAGGAGCATGTGACACTACTGATCTATTATACCAGCAAATACATGTCACAAACATCCTGGCGGAGGCTGGCGCGAACTTGACTTGGTGGGTCTGTCGCTGCCCCTTCTCCCCCTTTGCTCTGTTTGCGTCGGTGTTTTTCTACTTTTTACTTCATTTGCCAGCGTGCACGTCCACGTCCATGGCAAATACCCACCTCGAACTGTTGGGAGCGGACCGTCCTTCTCTTCGACAGGGGAGTTGTCCATCATCCACAGGAGCTCGGGCGCCGTCGAGGTCTGTGGCCACGACGCTGCACTCCCTAGTTTCCTAGGCACTTCCGGGTTCTTTTATGACTCTCGTGCACGTGCAGGCTCGTCCTCCCGCGTTTTGGTTGTGGGGATGCAGGACAGTGCAAGTGCGTGAACTGTCCTCCATTCGGACAATAACCCACGGCTCCTAGATATGATAACCCATTACTGTAATGACTGTCACGTCCTGGGCGTTCATCTCCGACATTCATGCACTCGCCCGTCGATGTTCCCCGACCATTGTTAATTCTCCACGCCCTTTCGGGAGTACGTCCACCAAACAGCTCCAATGTCGATCCATGGTTCAAGGCCATCCGCAGCTGGCGGAGGTAGACGACGTTCGCGAAACAGAGTTTTGGTGCTCTTGTTTTCCTCCTATGTGGTTGCCGCCATCCTAGGTACCGCTCCAGATGGCCACAAGAGCTTTGTCGAGTACACGCTCAACATCCTCTTTCTTCCGGATCTTTATGCCATGTACAGAATGCTCAGGAGGCTCGTGTTGCGCCATCCCCTGTCTTCTCCCGCCGAATCTCAACTGTCCACTTCCAATTTCCTATCATGACGCAACTCTGTTTTAACAAGCATAGCCAGATTACGCACTATCGGGACATCTGGAACGTTCGTGATGAGGTACGACTGATCCCTGGCGTGGTGGCACTCTGATTCATGACACGCGCTGGCGCCTGGGGACTCAGTTGGATCAGCCAGGTAATATGCTCGACCACGGACTCAGGCTCGGATGTATCACACGGCAGAAGTATAAGTGGAGAGAGCGGATTGCTGACGTCGGCTGCAAGGTCGAGCATCTAGATTTATCCTTGATGCCGATAGGTGTGACTCTCTCCGGTCAGTGATTACGCCCAAGACCTCGATCTCAAAGGGCGCTGACGACAATACGCCGAGTGTAGCGTAACTCGCGCGCGCGGGGTCGGGGGTTTCACGCCTTTCCCATCTATACCTGCTACGTATGTGATAACTCTGAATGCACATATGGCCTTCTCGATGTCATGTGTCACATTGGATGACGTTGACAATGGGTGCCCCTGCTCGTATCTCTTTGGTCCGTTCATCTTCCAGTCGATTGGACGATTGCGGGCGTTCACCTTTACCCACTTGCTGTAATGCAGTGTCTTCCTGCCCAGCCTCTTTTCAAAGCGGACCTAACACCTCGCGAACAGGAAGCCTATTAGCCACACAATACCATGTTGCCATGTCTTCGCCGCGACACTCTGCAAGTGAGGTTGCCTCGCACTTCGGAATCTTTCCTGCCAGGTCTCCCTAGGGTGGATCATCCCGCTCGTTTCGCCATTTGACAACGGCACTCAATGAATCTAGCATTCTGGTGGGAAAGTTGCGTGGTGCCAGGGTCGTTGCGCGTGGGTCTCTCTTTCCAGTGCCGCTTCTATCCTTGGTACTGATCCCCGACGTCTTCGGGACTCTATGCTCCTTCCCTTGCGCCGTGCAACCGAACCCAAGACGTGTTACCAGGTTTCCGATGGCCCAACGCGTGTCGCAGGATCGCATGTTTCATGTTTGTATCGTGTATCAGTCCCGTGCGTGGAGCGCTTGTCACACTTGGTAGCAGAAATATCTTTGGGCGCCATTTCTTGTGCACGGCGACGCCGGCATCGGTGGTTGTGCGCACTCCTTCCGATCATGTCGTGTTTACGAGGAAGGAAACAAAAGAATAACGTACATGTGACCACTTGGACCTCGAGCGGGACGTAAGTACAACCGACGACAGTGTTGGCATCGTGATGTGTGCCAAGCCTTGACCTTCTGAGCCCATCCAGGGAATACATTTGTATGCCAACACGTTATCGTTTATTACAGGCCCGGCATCCTGGAATCCGATCAGGGTCTATCGCATGGTAGGATCGCAATGATGCCATTCCCAGAGTACCATGGAGGATACTTTGGGTGCGGGACGCGCCCATGGTGTTCGCATCGGGGGTTCGAGACGCCGTTCATAAGAAGCGAGCATGAAAACAGCAGGGTGAAGCTGTACAGCGCCCTCGAAGCTGCTTGAATGTCCGAAATTCCTTTGCCTTCCGCTCCCCCAGCTGCTGTGAAAAGATGACACCAACTCCGACTCTGGAGGGGAAAATGGTCATAGTGCGGGATTCTGTCGCGTACCTTGGGTTATTATAGTTCGGTTACGCACACCGCATGGCGAGGTACGGCGAACGACCGGCGTGGCGAGCGCATGTCTGTGGAGTGGTAAAAAAAAGGCAAGCGACGATTGTACGTGGCCCTTTTCATTTAGTCCTTACATACTGGCGAAAGACTAAGAGACCGAGTCCAGGTTACGCGAGACGGCTCTCCCCCAAGGCTCTGGTACGGTGGGTTCGAATCCAAGGTAAGCTCCTTCGGTCGGCGGATAAACACGCTTCTCATGATGCGTCCAGCACATCATGAATTGCGGCGGGGGGGAAGCAGGGGACCGGCGTGCATCCGAATGCGTAGTGCTAGTCGCGCCATAGTCGAGACCCCCCCACGTCACGGGCATCGCACCGGCAGCAAAACGTTGCACCAATCGTGTTGGAGGTCTGTCGGTCGCACCCTCGCGGCTCGTCACGCCTCCGGACCCAATGTCTCCGAGGTCAAAGCCGCGGGCTACTAGTTCCCCCGAACAATATATCCGATATCGTGTTTGCTGAGTCTCCCACACGCACACCGTCAGCGCTGGGTCCAGGTCCCGACCCAATCATATTCGCTACTGCGATAGGATGACAGTAGCGTCCGTCTACTTGGTCTTGTGCCGGCATATGCGATCGCGCTCTCTTGACCGCAGGCTCACCCTACATCCCGGGCCAGGTTGAGTATCAGCGTATTCTTGGCTAGCCACGGGGAGTCACTCGACTCAGTGCGCTTAGTCATGAGCGTATCCGCATCTTGCGATGGCGCTACGCGCACGCGGGGGGAAAGGGACCGGGATTTCGTGCGTTCGTCTCGGTAGCGCCTGGTATGGACCCCCAATGATTCACCGTTCAACGTCCGAATTCATTTACAGTCAAAAGGCCGGGTCGAAAATCCCCGATCATAGGCCGCAAGTTAGGATCATCCATATATTTAGCCGCTTCTACTTCGTACAGGAAAGAATACTGCGTCCGAGTCGAGCCAGTCGAAGAAAAGGTAGCGAAATTATGAATTCCACCATCGATCCTCTTACCGGTCTGTGCTTAGGTTCTGCTGCAGGCCATCCGGAAGGTCTCTGGCATTCGTACCAAGTCCGCCTGACGTGTTGTGGTGATGGTGGGTATTGCTACGGCCTAGGGGAATTACGATGAAGTTGTGTAACGAGGACTTTCGCCACTTACCTGTGATGGGCTAAGTGCGAACATCCCGGAACGTCTATACGGTACCCTCGATCGTGGTCGCACCGCCGGCGATGAACGGAGCGCTCTCAAACTTGTCTCTTTACTCGACTTCCCCTGCGTGATGACCGCGAACGAGATGTCGTCCACTAGCACCGTACGGTCTGTACTGGGGACGTCAATTCTTCCGAACCTGAGCCTGATTGCACGCATGCACGAGAGTCGGCAAAGAGCGGGCGCACGATGGGACACAGAGGTCCGTGAAGTTCCCTTTCGATGCGGGCCTGCGGTATGCGGCGGGAGGATCCTGAATTTCGATGACAGGCGCCATCACACGCATGGAGTCACCTCGACTGTGGTGGGCTACAGCTTGCGCAGCATTCACTTCTGCTAGGACCCTCGACTGTTCCTGTATGCATTCGGGTCCTGAGTGAGCTCGAACAATCGCGCGTGTCGTCGAGTGGGAAGGTACCACATGAACGGGGATGCAAACGATGACAGTAATGCAAGCATTGCAGGCACGTTCGTTCCTATTTGCGATGCTGACAGGTCCACGCTCAGCCACCCGCTGGAGATTGTCAAATTGAAAGGTAGGAGGGATCATGGAAATTTATACAGAGAGCAAATTTTGTCCAAGGTAGATTTTAATTCATCCTGAACTGGCCGTGACTCATCGTGCGCTCGTGTTCGGATGGGTTAGTGCGTTGCTCGATTGTATCCAAGGGCGACCTTTTCTCCGGGCTGCAACACCGTATAGTTGTCCCTGGTGGACAATATCCGCGACGCCTCCGGCAGCATCCTCTTCAGTGCGCGTCGCGAGCTGCTGTGGACATGCGCCCGAACTTCGAAGCTGTGAGATGCCGTGCTCCAACCCGAGCACGATCCTGACACCTATCTGGACATTTACAATAACCCCATACACGTTCAACCCCGCCCGGCGAAGGAAGCCTCACCATTCCTTCATGCCCACCCTTTCTGGCGCGGCGGAAAATTTGGCAGCGATTCTCAAGAAAATCTTGTGCGCCGACCGTGGCGCGGCACTGGCGCCTGCGGAGTGTGCCTCGGGGTTTATCGTGCTTTTAATGGATTCTCTTCGCTGCATACTAGACCTAGACGTGAAAATGTTCGCCGGCGAGGCCATCCTGTGAGGAATGTTACAATATCGAAATATCGTCCCCTTCTGGGGGTCGTCACACAAGGTTCCATCATGGGTCTAGTTTTGCAGTACTTCAAATATGGTAGTGTCAACACTTGAGTGCAAACAGCTATTCTTGGCCACGAAATTAAGCAAAGAGCTCGCGGAAGCTTTGAAATATATTCTCATGATGCGCCCATCATCCATGGAGATCCCAAGGGGGTAAGAGACATCCACCACTTCTTCACTTCTGAGATCCGCTGGGTCGTTGTGCTGGCTGATGATCTCGGTCACGCACGTCTCGGGAATTTCGGCCATTCCTATATGCCAGACTCTCCCAGGGGATTCCTTGATTCCACTCGTGTTGGTCAGCTAGCACTGTCCTTTTCGCTGGATGGCACTAGAGCTCATGGTCGATGAAGATGATATCAAAGCATCAGACAGGTCTGATATATATTCCTTTGCATTTATCTTGCACGAGGCATGGTGACATTGCTCGGAGATTATGTTGATATTTATATTGTTGCGATCAGATGGTCCTCGACGAGCTCCTGTTTAAAGATCTGCATAATGCACATATAGTGAATCATGTCTAGAGCGGTAGGCGACCGCTCAAGCCCAGGTTAATCGATGAGGATCCACTCTGGAAAGCAGCCAACAAGTGTTGACAGTCTGATCCCGAGAAGAAACGTTCTGCAAGGCGCCTTGTTTCCCTCTTATGGTTGTTACTATTCCCTACGACCGTGTTGGCGATCGATCAGTCTGATGCCACTGTAATTTTTCAACTTTCGTCCTTGAACAATGGTTGTTGGTTCTTGTTAACCTGATGCTTAAGAACCCTGAGGGAGGTATTGATTCAAGATATATGGACAAGTAGTAAACGACATCGTCAGGGAGAAGATGACATGTAGCAGAGGACACTGTATGAGAAAAAAAAAGAACATGGCGGACTCATCGACAAATAAAACAGGCATACATAACCGCCCCCCCCCCCACGCTGTCATCGAACAAAACGGGAAATTTGCGTCAAAAATGGATGAGACATCGTTGACAAGTCAAACACGGAGCGCATCTGGGAGAAATTCTAAGAATTATTGATACAGCCTTCATATCAGAAAGAGAGAGACCCACGTCAATTGAGCACCTCAAATCCCGATGTGGACAAAGACGACACGCTTCTCCAGCGATACTTCGTTGGCCGTGGCCACCACGGCAGTATTCAGCGCAAAAGCCGCGCGCTCAAAATCAATGACCGGGTGTTTGAACATCCCCTCATAGAACCGAGTGACCACCTGGTGCGCAACAGAGTCATCCACCTTCCATAGCGTCCCGACCACCCCATTGAACCCCGCAAACTGCATTCCTGCTGCGAGATGAAGCACCTCGTCTGGGGTCGACTCGTCTCCCAATGCAGTGTGGCACGCAGACAGGAACGCAAGCTCCGAGTTCATATAGCGCTCCTGGATGATGCGCATCAGGGTGAGCTTCCCATCCCCCATAGCAAACCACGACTCGAACGGCCGCTCCGGGTGCTGCGCACCATGGCAGGCGACGTGGACCCACCGGTGGTCCCGGAATGCCTTCACCGTGCCTTCGATTGTGGCCGCTTCGCCGATGACAGTCTCGAATGCCACGTGCGAGGGCATACCGGTCCTGTTCCGGATTCTGTCGATCTCGAGCCTCACCTCCGGAAGCTCGCTTAGGCCCGTGTCCGCACTCGGCTTCCCCTGACCGATGGCCACAAACGAGATCTGGTTTGCTGTTCCACGCGCATTGCGGGCCTCTCTCTGAGCCCGAACACGATCTCGAGAACGAATGAGTGCGGAGAGAGAGGGAGCATACGAAGAGACATAGATCTCCAACAGACTCTTCTTCCCTTTCAGATACGGACCCGCCGCGTGGAATGGGAGAACAGTGAACTTCGAGGTCGGACACCACCAGATCCGCGATCCTGGGAGCAGCTTCAAGTCCTCTTGGAGCACAGTGGCAATCGGTTCGACAACAAACGACCAGAGCTCGCGCAATATTCGCTTCACCCACGCCTCCCTGTGATTCTCATATGCATCCGGGTCTTTGGTGAGTTCAGACAGTTGTGCGCAGAGTTGGACAACATCTGCCAGCGAACAGGGAAGGGAGACATGGATGGGAAGGCCAGTGTAAAGAACAATGAGAGCGTCGCAATCATATTTGCTCGCATTCACAATGATGACGGGTCCCTCTTCAGCCGCTCGTCGGAGGTCGTCGAAGTGGGGAGGCAAGAGGAAACGTGAGAACCCATGGAGTTGACGAATGCTGTCTACCACCGACTGCCACTCTGCCTGCACCCGCCAATATGGACCCACTCCTTTCCCTTCTGCGTGTCTCCTCAGGTCCACACTCAGCTGTGTGAATTTTCTTATGAGATTGCTTGCTTGGGTATCTTGATGTTCCAACATAACCAAAGGAATGTCAAAGCGTGCAAGTTGATTCCACAGAATTCCTCGTCCCTGCTCTAGGAGCTCCACAGCCCTCTGCAATTGACCATGTCTGATGGCACATGAGAAGGCATTGCTGGCCACATCAGCCACCCTTAGTTGCATTGCCTGATGTCTTGAATCCAGTGAAGGGGTGAAGGAGCTGAAGTGATCCAAAGTGTTTAGTGATGCTTGGTAAGCCTCCAGAGATGAGGAATGGTTGTGTTCTTCAGCATCCTCTATCCAGGACTGGTTTGCCTCCCATAAATATAGTGAAACTGCTGGTCCACATTTCTCTAACAGCTTATAGGTATCAAAAGCTTCATCCAATGAAGTCAATGAAGGAAGTGGCTGATCTGCATTTGCATACTTGCATTGTAACAGAATTGCTGAAGCCAAATTGTCAACAGTCAATGCAAACATATAATGCTGAGGTGAGTAGTTTCCCAATAATTCCTTCAACAATTCAATGCCTTTGACCATATCCAAGTGATTCCTGAGCCTGTAGTAACGTTTCTGTAAAGATATGGCTAGATTTTGAACAGCCCATCCATGGTGTGGGTGACTTGATGGACACAATTCAAGATGCTTCTCTTCAAGGTCTATTGCTTTTTGCAAGTCAATGAGACTGTCATCTTTGTGGTACCTTGCTTCCAAAAACACTGCAAGATTTGCAAGGGCTGCACCATGTCGTACATGACCTGGTGGAGCCAGATCTAGATTTCTCTCTCCCATCTCAATTGCTTTTTCCAAGTCAGCAACATCTCCTTGGATAAGATAGCGCTCATGTAATGATACCATAGTCTCACCAAGAGCCTTTTGATGATCTGGGTGTCCTAATGGGCACAGCTCTAGCCACCTTTCCTCCATATCTATAAGCCTGTCTAAGTCTGCCCTATTCTTCTGGATGCAATAGTGTTTCCACAAGCCAAGTGCAAGCTCTCCAATTGCATTAATATGCTCTGGATGTCCAGGTGGACAAAGGTCAAGTCTAGCCTGCCTTCTTTCAATAGCTTCATGAAGGTCTGAAATATTACCTCCATGAAGATAACAGTCTTCAAAGACAATTCCTAGCTGTTTCAAGATGTATGTATGCTCTTGATGGCCCACAGAGCAGAAGTCTAGCCATGCTAGGTTGACCTCAATTGAAGTGGTCATAGCAGCCACATTCCTGAACTGCACTCTAAAGTGGTATAGCTTTGAAGAAAATTTCCTTAGAGCTGACAAACAGTCATGCCCATTAGATATGGTCTATAGCATATCTTAATCATGTAAAATAACCATAGTACAGATCTTACCATTGCTTCACAGGCCTTGCAAGCCATGGACAGAGTTGCAGAACCACCATGTGGTAGTCCAAGTACATTGCCTGGTACACATTCAGCACTTCATCCAAGGTTGTAGAAGTGACACTTACATTGCCATCTATTCTTAGAGTGTAAGATACTGGCTACATCTGTAACTATCTCATTGCCTAGAGGTTGTTTGTCCCATTCAGGTGTGAGCTCCTTTGGAAGAGTCCATATAGCAACTCTAACAGGAGTAGATAAGGGTGCAGTGCTAGTATTGAAGGAAGACATCAGGAAATATGTTTTCAAGGCATAAGGTAACACATACAAAAGAAATGGATGACCCCATGTTACCTTTAGATGATGCCATGATAGTTTCCCAGAACAGGTTATCTTGGATATATCACCAACAGTGACAGTGACATGAATATCACTTTTTGGAAGTCGTGATGAGACTTTCAAGCATGTAACTATGTAAACAATGTGAGTGAGCATCAACATACTAGCCTATCACCTGGAACATACCTGTGATCTGAAAGGTAATGTTTTCAGAGTTTTTCTGGCTCATTGGTGACACAGTGCAAATGCAGCTATGGAACAGATATGAGATGGAAAATTGAGAAGACAAGATGGAAGAGGAAGATTGAATAGAACTGTGGGCAGTGAGATAAGAATCAGAACCATGCAATTATGAGAGATAGAATGGACAACATAATAATGGGATGTTGAGGGCCACGTTCTAGTAGCAACACAGGATACCAAAACCTGATAATGAGAACCAGGTTTAGAAGGGACAATGAGACAGGGTGGAAATCAGGATGAATGCTTTGAGTGTTACAAGGCCAAGGATAAGGTGTAAGGGCTCAGTGAGCAAGCAGGAAGTGAGGTAACAGAGATGAGGCTAGCAAGGCAATGGAAGTGGGTGAACAACTCTTTTTTCAGAGAAGATCAAGCCTAGAGGTGTGGAATAGGAATCAAGGGATCCACACAGGGAGGGCAAATGGGGCAGCAGGCAATGAGGATTGACCAGGTGAGAACAGAATGAGAGATAGACAGGATGGGTTGGCTGAAATGCGACCACAGGAGAGACCAGAACAAGGCAGATAGAGTGTGACAGAATAGACGACCTGAAATGAGGGTAGGACAGACGAGCGGGGTGCCGGTACAAGACAGAACAAAAAAGGGGACCAAGCAGGAGTCTGAAGATAGACTAGACTTGGCACGACCACAGCAGAGACTGGACAGACACAATACTAGAGACCAATGAAAGGATAACTTGCGAGCAGAGCTAAAACTAATACAAGAGAGGCTGTGGATCAGAGAGCAATGCAACAGAAGGAGTTGGGATGAAACTAGAGTAGGAAAACGAGTGAGTGGGGGACTAGTGTTTAATTGGACGAATGTGACTCACAAGAAGTAGATCAGACCACAGAAATGTGAAAAACAGGAGACGTTGCAGAACAACGAGGACAGGAAGAGAAGCGTGACGGTTACAAGGTTATGTGAGGTAGGATTTGGACAGCACAGGGCAGATGGAAAGCGGGAGGAAGTTATTCAGAGCGGGAGTGAGAGGGAAGAGGCGATCACAAGAAAGGCCTAGACTGCGGTGGCCTGCAGTACTGGAACCGATAATGTTCAAGTTGGCAGGAGATAAGACAAAGCCAGGACAAAAAGGCAGTAGATGAGAGGGAGCGGAACACAGAGGAGATATTTTCGACGCAGGTTTAATCAGGGCTGGATAGGAGGACGAGTGGAAATGACCAGAGCGACGCCCGCACCCACGTAGCTAGAGGGCGAACGAGGTGAAATGTCAGGTGTCGCGGACACTTCAAGCAGAGAACAAAACGAACTGAAGGCCAGGTAAATACGAAGTTGCACAGACTGTCAAAGATGCACAGTACGGAGTGGAAATAGGACAGGATGGACAGCGAGGCTGATGAGGACACAGCACCGACCCACGAAGTCTACAAGGTCACGTTACAACGGCGATACAGTATTTGATAGGGACCGTTACTAATAGAGGCAAGAAAGGATAGTGTAGTCCTGCTACTCCCGTAGCCGCTATCACTCGGTGGCGTGCACGGCAAGCGCTTGGCAAACTACTGTAGTTACTCGATGTCTCTCTTCTTCCTTCCGAAACCCCTGTATGATCATGTGTTAGCTTTTTGAAATTGACGATGCGCCAAATCGCACTTTCGTGTCTTGCCTGCTCTTACAGTCTTCCTGAAGCTCTTGGCACTTGGTATGAGTGAGATGCCCCGCTTGGCTTCGGAAGGCGCAGCCTCTTTGACTGCACTCATCGCTTGCTGTAGCACCTCGTTTTCAGTAAGAAACATAAACAAGCCAGCATGCCAACTCACCTGCTCCAAGTCCTCGAACGAGTTAGTGTGTTTTCCAGACCCTGTTCCAGTTCCTGGGCTGAGTCCAGCACTAGCCGAAACGGTTCCTTTGTTCGCTTTTCCTTTTCCCTTCCCGTTGATCCCTCCATGGAGTCCATGCTCACGCGGCAACAATAACTGGGATTTGGCGTCTGCAAGGGCAATCTTGCCGTCTTGTTCTGCCTTCTTGTGGGATGCTTCGTCTCTGCGGACATTCTTGACATCGCTCCGAGTTCCATAGGGGTGGTCACCCTTCCTTCTGTCAGGATGGTATGGTGCATGAAGTGGGATGTTCGGCCAGCCCATGTTGTCAGGCTAGTAGAAGGAGCAGATGACACCTTGTACTCTCTGCGGGAAAGCTTAACTGGGCATGGTTGTCTGACATAACGACTCAGTTAGGCTTATTCCCGCTTTTCTGAAATAATGCCCCAAATTCCAGGACTCAACACAGACTTCTTCCACCAACCCCAGGATCAGCCATGGTTTGCAGATTAGTACAACAGATATTTATGCATAAATATGCGTGTCAAGTAATTGGACTTCATGCGAGACAATAAATAAGTAATTAATGCAAGTTAGCTCGAGGTCAGAGTCCGGTTGCGAGTGCGCTAGATTACAAAGGACATATCTGCTCGGAGTCCCAGTTTTCAGAGTTCACGCCCTGGAAGACGAGCAGCATGTTATCCGGATCGATCTCTCGCTTGATGGACAACAGGCGAGGGTAGTTGGAACCCCAGTTAGCCTGAGTGAAGTCGGACACAAGCCAGTCCGGCTATCACATCAATACCGTCAGCATGAGTGCGCCATCGGAGACAGGTGCTATGCCCACCTCATTCAAGTACTGCCTTGGGCCCCCGGGCGTCAGTGCGCGGACGGGCGCCATCGAGTCCGTCAAGTTCTGCAACGTAGCCTGGAGCTCAGTCTCCGTCAGGCCATCCTTCCATTCCGCAAATGTCACGAAATCGACGAGCGTGTTGCGCCAACCCGGATGTATCGCGTTGTAATCCTCGGGGTGAGTCGAGACCACACCGCCACCGACATGCCTGTAGAATGACAGTGAGCCCTAGAATCAGCACCGCATGGCAAGGCACGTACTGCCCAATACCACCATTCATTTTAGCCATCGCTTGAGAGAGCTGGTTGGACGCAGTTGCGTTCGAAAAGACATCGGTGGGAAGAAGCCAAGAGGAAGTCGCTGCGCCGATACCAAGGGCAGTCGCTCCATCATAGTTGTACCCGACAACATCCACAGGATCCAGGATGTTCGCAACTAGCCAGGCTTCGAAGCTGCTGTACGTCGCCGTTGCGTCAGTCTTGATGGTAACACCAGAAATCTGCGTGGCTTCCTTGATCCAGACGCCGAGTGTGGCATTACCGACCTCCGTGGTACCGTTGGGGAGAAGGTACATGAGAGCGAGGTAGTTACCCGAACTGAAGGGGTAATATCCGGACCACCCTGCTTCCGCAAGGGAAGGTAGTGCAGCATGGAATGAGTTAAGGAGATTGACAAAGGCAACCGAGCTGTTGGTCGTTGCCTCAAAGAATGACGCATAGACCGGGAACTGAGCGTAGACTTTATATGTCATCGCGGTGGCGATGCCAAACGATGGTCCTCCGCCACCACGAATCGCCCAGAACAAATCGGTGTTCTGGTAAGAGTTGGCGGTAACGTGAGTACCATTAGGAAGAACAACTGCTACTTCGATGACATTGTCGGCACCTAAATAGCGACATCAACATCAACCAGGTATTAGGTAGAAAGGCGCATACCTAGGTCGAGGGCGGGGGACATGATGTTGTGACCAGCGCCCATTGGCCAGCCACCTCCAGCACCAACTGAAGCGTTGGGACCTATGCCACCAGCAATCGTAAAGCCATTGGCAGATGCGAATTCGTACGCCTCAAACCACTGTGTACCGGGTGAGACAGTGACCGCTGCACGCAAAGTTCGAAATCAGTCGAGGAAAAAAATTGTAAACAAATGAATAAAAATCACCTGGAATACCCGACGATTGTCCGTCAGCGTAGGTGTAATCAGCAGAGTAGGCAGCTCCCTTCCAGTAGTGCGTCCAGATCATCAACGAGCCAGGGCCGAAACCGCGCCCAAGGAAATCATGCCTGTGGGCACCGTCAATCTCGAACGTCAAAAACCAAATGGTTCGACGCTTACCCAGTATTCTTAACGTGCACCTTCAAGTTGTACTGTGCAGCGAATGCAAGTGCGGCCTGCAGGTCCTGTACCGAGGTTGCATTTATGCCCACAGATGGGACCCGGCCTTGACCGCAAAGGTTTGTCCGAGAGTCACCGACGTAACACCACGAAGTCGCATTGAACTGCACATTGTCTTCCTGGGCTGCACCAGGCTGATCAGCAATCCAGAGTGCGTCTTGGTGGTTCGCCTGTACATAGGCACACAACTGTGCATTGTAGTTGGGGTCGTGGCAGTAGTAACCAGGCGGGACGACACTGAACACGGGATGCGTCAGGTTTGCAGACAGTGCAGCCCACTCGGACTGCGATGGCCAGCATGAATCGTAAGCGGTACACTTGCAACCAGACTGTGCGGCAACCACAGACGACGCCACTGCGAGAGCAGTGGATAGGAGAGCGAAGGCGGATCGTGACATGTTAGCTTGGGTTTGACTGGATGCATTGGCCGACTACTTATAGTCCCAGGAAACCTGCCACAATGCTCGGCACTGAGAGAGCGGTGCCCGCGATGAATCAAAGTGGAAATGTCAAGAAAATCCGCACACAAAGGGCCGCTCGCAGACACATGACCTAGCAGTGCAATGGCCGACACTGCACTGATCAGGTTGTCTGGTATGATGTACGGGTGGCAGTGAGAATGCCGTTGAGTAATATATTTTTTGATCCGTGAGTGGTAAGCCACAATCGCTGCGAGGCCGACCCACAGCCTCTGTGTATCCTTGATTTTGTTGTCCTCGCTAACGTGGGCCGGCTAACGTCACGAAAGAGATGCAGATCAGCTTTCGCTCTGCGAAATAGTCAATATATGACTGTCCGGGGCCAAAAAAAAAAAACACCCTGCATAGCAGGGAAAACGGACATATCTGGGAATCACGGAGTACAGCTCACCTTTGAGAGGATAAGGCAAGCATGGGGCGAGTAGCATCTGTCCCAGGACACCATTCTCTTCCAAGACACTGGCACAGCAACTCGAACGCGGGCGCCCACAAACGTAAGTTTCGGGCGCAAGCATCGGAAAGTGACCTTATTTCCCACGGGCCTTGTACTGCCATGCCGGGCCCGGGTTTGGTCGCATTCCCTGACCCCGTCCAAGCCAAGGACTTCCAGCTCGAGTATCGGCCTGTCCGCACAACTTACTGGCTGAAACTACAGACATGCCTACTTCTCTGCTAGAATGGGTTCCTGCGACAGAGAATCACAGCCAGGGAGAAAAAGCTTCCGAAACCTTGTCTTCTCCTGACTCTGCTTCGTCCTCCCGTGATTGGATGCAATAGCCCAGCTGAGGAGTGTCAGTTCATTGCGTGCAAGAGCCAGCAAGTAGTCCTCACGATTGGTGACTTTAGCACCGGTAGGCGTTCGACGTCCTTTCTTTGCACCTCAAGGCATGTTGGCCTGAGAGCGGTTCCGATAGTGGTACCTTGACGCATCTGCGACGGCCAAAAGCAGCCTCGAGCGGCGGGATCGGGATCATCGGGGGACGCTTCCTTGCAAAAAGGTATAGGGTCCAAGCAGTCGGGGAAATGTCGGGGAACGAGGAGGAACGATGATTGATCGCGCCAACGGTCACCTTTCGCAGTTATAGCCAGGATTCATCCACATGCATCCAAAGTGGTGTGCTTGGCCCTCGTCCTATCGTGTCAAAACCGCGCTTTGGTTGAGGCTCGGTCGCCCTGCTACTGGTGCAAACTGGCATCCATACAGGCAGACCGAAATTTGGGAAGATCAAACTGCAGCACTTGTGCCTAACAGGTTCAAATGACGACCCTCTTACCGTGTGCACCCAAGCGCACGACCAGTCCCCCTCAACTCGATCACTCGCCCTCTGCGGGTGTGTTCAATCGCACTTGGCCCCTGCGCATGCAAATTGCCTCTACTCCCTATGTATGCGATCGGGTGTGCACTAGTAGAATGTCTGTTGCTTGTTGCCACGGCCCCCATTGCAGGAGTGGAGATGTAATTACAAACGACCAACTCCAGCATGGCAAGATGGCCGAGCGGTCCAAGGCGTGTGACTCAAGCTTATATAAGCTTGCCTGCGTAGGCGGGTTTCTCATCTCCGTATGGAGGCGGGAGTTCGAATCTCCCTCTTGTCATTCTTTTTTCCCCTGGACAGCTGAGGCTCAGGTGTTTAAGTTAGAAATGTCACTACCCATAAGTAGGGGAGCGTTCAATTTTTCAGGTGTTCTGAATTATTTGATACAATGGAAAAATGTATGCCACTTCGCCAGATTCGATTTCTGTCAAGCGGTCGACGATAGTCCCCAGGCGAGCTCGTCATGATTACGATCGCTCAGAGGTAGCCTGCGGAGGGTGACTAATATTCGTGTTCATCTCCCTGTCGACTAGTACCATCATCGTGCCTACCATGCAAGTGGGGACGGATTAGTGCGCACCTTCCAGCTTCCTTGTTGCAAACAACACAGGTGAACTATGTAGAACGATAATTTGGCAATAATGAAAACGGGTCCTATCCGAGTCCGGCCACAAACCGATTCACGTTCACCCTTCCAAGCAGGATCTGTTTGAACTCGCGTATGGAATCCAGCACGCTCGGACGGAGACGAACCACACGCCGAGAAGGAAAGCTGTGAGCATACAAAATAGGACTTTAAAAATATCTGAGAGTTAAAGGACCATAGGCTTGGAATGAAGGGGAACCCTTCTCTAGAGACTGTTAAAATAAGTAGTACTAGGCCGAACGGAAAGAACAATAACATCCGATGAAAACATTGACTCGATGCGGTCACTGGTAACTTGGCATTTAAACTTTGGCCCTCATTCCAGACGACTAGGACCGCCTTTCTCCGATCTTATCCAACTTAAAGTGCTCCTCGACGGTTCTACAAATCCCTTCGAGGGTCGTGTATGGTCCGTGGTAACCGATGCCTCCCTCAGCTGGGAGAAGGCGGGCTCTAGAGTCGTCGAAGATGAGATGGACTAGTGAGAGCGCAAATATGGAGGGTTGTAGACTAATAGCATCTCCGGAAATTGTGGGTACCAATCTAGCGATAGCACGTTGAACGATTGAGTCCGAGACCGATAGAAGTGATTTGGAAACATAGATCACTTCGATAGCTTGAGAAAGTGCGAGAAGGAGCGTGGGTGACAAGACCTGGAAAGTGACTTCTTTGTACTGCGTGCTGATCGCTGTGTAGACGTCGTTGTTGGTGACCGGAGGGCCTGCGTCCGTGATCGTGAAAGCCTGGCCGCCAATATCGGGGTTCGTGGACCCTCTCTCCAATTCGATCAAGCGCTGCTCGTAACACAGATGCGCAAGAGCACCATTCTCCACGTAGGTGAACGACTGCACAATGTTTGGCATCCATGTTTGGTTGTGCTTCCGCACGAGGTAAGCTCCACAGGTCAGATCACCGCCAGGTCCGAATATCCCGTTTCCAGGGCGAATACAACCGGTTCTCAGATTATGTCCCCTGCTAGTCGGAGATTTATCTGCGACGCGAACCGCCATCTCAGCAGAGAGCTTTGACACAGCGTAGTTGGAGAAGAAATGTTCATGCCGCCTTGGTAGATGATTGTCACCATCACCGTACACTTGGATGAAGAATGGTGGCTGTTTCTCCCAGGGCCATAGCCAGAAACGCGACCGCCTCACAGAAACAGACGCAGACGAGGTATAGATCAACGTATTCGCCCCAATCTCCTTCGACGCATCGATCACATTCATCGTACCATCGTAGTTCACCCTGCTCGATCGAGGAAGTAATCGAATATCGCGCTCATAAAAGCGTATGTTTGCAGCAGTATGAAACACCGTGATCTCTCCGTCGTCTTCCGCATCCGGCCAGGGTGCCTTGAAGGCCTCCGAAACGGCGACTGCATCAGAAATGTCGACCTGCAAAAAAGTAACCTGTTGAGCAGCACCGATTCGCAGGTCCGGACGAGTGGGAGGACGGATGTCGAGGATCCGGATCTTTCTGGGATCTTCTCCTCGCTCTAGGAGTTGGAGGACAATCCATCCGCCTAGGAAGCCTGCCTGGGGAAATAAGTCGACTGAGTTCGGAGGAGGCAAGGGAACGTACACCGCCGACGACGATATAGCGTCTGCCGGTCTTGGGGGGAAGAAAGCTCTTCATGACGACTGGGTTAC